>OX463851.1:17257432-17472432 GCA_949825065.1 Odontocerum albicorne | reverse complement strand
TCGGCTGAAATTTTGATAGTAGCTGTCAACGAGAATGTACTACGCGATAAAAAATTGCTCTTGCGATAGTGGTGCAATCGTGCGGTGAGGCTAAGTACTTATCGGACCGCCCTCGTACATACATACATACATATACATATACTCGTACATATACATATACGAGTACATATACATATATACATATATATAGTATATTTGTATAGTATATTATATATATAGTTTATTTGTTTAAATTTAAATAAAACAAACAAATGACTATATCTATCAATAATGATAGAACTCGAGGAAAGGAATTCGTTCAAGGATAAGAAAGGGAATCAAAGGAAAATTAGGATGATAGGATATTCTGAGTGATGGAAAGAAGAATACATGGAGTGATGTATGACAGAACACAGAAAAAAGTGATTAGGGATGTATGTTAACTTAAGGCTGTGTGTAAGTAACATGAAGAAGAGCACGCTGACATGGTTCGGGCATGTAGAACGAATGAATGAAGAAAGACTAACAAAACAGATATGTAGTGCAAATTTAAGTGGAATGTGTGTGAGAGGACGATCAAGAAAAGAGTGGTTGGTTCAAGTGAATGATATTTTGAAAGGAAACGAAGTCAGATAAATCGTAGAAGTTGTATAGATGTAGGAGATAGGAAAGTATAGCTCTCTGTCCTCTCTGCCTACTTCGACAGGGGTATATCTCTGTTTAATGCTGTATATGCTAATAGCATCAAATGCATAAAGAAAATTCTTACTTACAAAACTGTTCAAAGCTACGAGGTAATCACAACACTATCTAAAGCAACACTTTTATTTCGATGATTTCACGTGAAGAAGAAAATTGGCATATTGAACTGTCCTTCACAAAATGCTGAAAAACATTTTGTGAAGAACAGTTCAATGTGCAAAATAAGTAAAATCAACTTCCTAGTAAATAGGTACCTAAGAAATGCTTAATTTTTCAGAATAATGTTGATTTTCATCATGTAGTTAGTAGGTGTTGAAATTTTAACAAGGCTGCTGGGGATGAAACGATGGTATGAGGAGTCTTTTCATAGTTCCAACTAAGATGAAATAGTCTATATTTTTTATCTTTACCTTGTGCTTACTTTTGTGTTTGAGAATATTTTATATCGTTATATTTAAAGTAACTGACTGACCATACCGGGATAATTTGTAATTGGAATATATCTTGTATACTTTTTGTTTAATGTATGTCAATAATCTGTAAATTTTCCAAAGAAATAAAAAAAAAGTTTACAATGAATACACTACTATAAATAAATATAAACTATAAATAAATCCAAATGTCTTTATTTCACTCACTTTTAGCCCATTTTTTTCATACATTTTCAAAATGCTCGTTGAGCGCTAAAAGTTTGCGGAAAAAGTTTTATTTATTCTTGTTAAGAAATTTCAGTCGAAAATATACCAATATAAAGATCTATAAACTTGATGTGATAATTAAAATTAATCTACGTTATAAAAAACATATGATGTTTTGGCGCCAAAGAAACTAACCTAACACGGGTCCTCTGCCAGCTTCGTCTACTCCAAGAAGGCACGGTTCATCTTTACATATTTGAGGTATAGCATTAAAATAAACTAAATTATCCGAATTGTTATGATTTGAAATAAAAGGTCCCAAGGATTCTAAAGAATCGACTTTTGTAACAATTTCACTTAAATCTGTCATTATAAAGAAAAATGTAAACCAAAATTAAACGTTCATAGACGACAAATGTCAAAACCAGTTCTAAACAAAAGATTATAATAATGGTGTAACGACATTTTTTTTCAGTCAAATAAAGATATTTTAGTATAAGTGCTCAATTTTAATGTTAAATTGAAGTCTAAGAGAAATAAATGTAATATTTAAAAATATCAGAATAAAATCTGTATTTTTTTCCGAAAATTTGTTAAATCAAAATCCAATTTTTTAGAACCTACTCAGGATATCAAACATTGCCAGGTTTGCGAAGGGCGTTTTTTCGTTAGGTAATACAAGTAATATTTTTAGATTAGAAAATAGATGTCATCTATTTATTTTTGATAAAAGGCTTTCGAAATACTCTAATTTTAAGGTAATATTTCAAATATTTTGTTAGTTTTTATATTTAATTATTGTTTCCTTTATCTCCTTAGCGTAAACTAATGTTCAGTACTTTTGTAGGTTAGGCTAGTGAGATTAAATAGGGCCAAGAAAAGTATGCAGAACAACCCCCAAGAGCTTTCATGGCAGGCGATTCAGGCTATTGTGGGGGTAAAGCTTTCCGTCGATGTTCTCCGATTCGATGACATCGGCTTCCATTTGATCAAAAATGCCGAACCGAATGTTATCGACTTAGATTCCGATATCGAAATTGTCGAGGACGAAAGCGATGGCGAACCATTTTCAGACATCAACGGAAACGGACAGAGTAGAACTTCCGAAGGTAGCACAATTCTCGACCAAACGGAATTGTGCAACGACGATGTCGAAAAATGCTCCGACGGCGGGGTGGACGTAGATTTTGATGAGAAACAAAATACATTGTCCTGTCCCACATGCAATTTAAGGTTTTTCTCAAAAAACGATTGGGCCAAGCACATGGAAAGTCAGTGCGACGATAACGATAATTCGGTCGATAACAATTTGTCAATAGATGATTATTTAGAAGTTACCCTATCCACTGATTCGGAAAATAGTCACAATTGTGGAAAATGCGACCAGACATTCTCAACAGAACAGGACCTATCTGCTCACACATGTATACCCAAAGTCACAGAAGGAAGGAAACACGGCTGTCACGTGTGCACCGAGAAATTCACTAGTTACTGGGAGCTTCGGAAACACATAAATACTCACTTCCCTGGGATGTTGGATTCTAAGTCAAGCTATTGTCATATATGCCAAAAAGATTATACCAAAACCGGTTTTATGAATCACCTTCGCAAGCATACTGGCGAGCGGCCTTTTGTGTGTGAACTTTGCAAGAAAGCTTTCTCTCAATCGAGCAGTCTCTCCATCCACATGAAGTTCCATCTCAATGTTCGCAAGCACGCCTGTACAGTGTGTGAAAAAAAGTTTGTGACCAAGAGCGAACTCTCACGCCACATGACAGTGCACACGAAGCAGAAGTCTTACTACTGCGGCGTGTGCGACAAGGCCTTCACTCGCTCTGACAACATGAAGAAACATGAAAAAACTCACGGTTAACATGACTCACCTGGCTTCACATGTTTTAAGGCCTATGTTTAACTATCTAATAGGTATGTTCATTTTTTTCCATTTGATGAGGGGGATGAAAGACTTGGCATTTCTTTATTCTGGAATTACTCTTGAGATTCAAAAGTAGTTTATAATTCTGTTATTTGTATTTGTCTTGGCAATTACACTTCATTAGTTTTTTTCAAAAAGCAAATATTAAGTTTTGCTTAAAAGGGTAAAACAATTAATATATGTAATTTAATATCTTTTTATTTTAAAATACATATATTTTTTTGGAAAAGGTACAAATATTAACTTTTTTGAACTGTAATATGAAAGTAAAAAAAAATCAATATGTGCATTTAAATTTAAAATCAGTGGTTTTCAACCTTTGTATAATAGTGGCTCCCTAAACAAAATAAATCATCTTGGCGGCACCCCTTCTACGTTTTCTTATTCAGTACATATATGTTTAAAATAAAATAAGTACAAAGATATCAAGTAAATTTATTATAATACAAAAAAAAACATAAAAATTAATGAGATATTAGGGCTTGATATGCGTCGCAGATTTTTTTTAATGTTTGGAGACATTTGAAATACACTCTCATTTCTTCCTCAACCGATTTTATTCTTTCTTATTTTTTTGTATTTAATAGTTACAAGAACGGAAAACCCTTATTCGTATAAATAAGAAATAGAAAATTGTAACTATATTATCAATGGCAATATTATAAATTCACGGTACCCTTGGAGTATCCTTACAAGGCATTCTGTTTGAAAACCATTGTTCTAAATGTTGACATAAATAAAGTTACTGTATTATTGATAAGCTTTAATACTAGCTCAAATCTCAAAAGTAATTTTAAATGAAATGTTAATTCGTTAAAAATTTTTTTTTTTAAAGGATAGATATGACCGAAGTCATAGGTATCCTTATACCCTCGAACACTAGGCGAAAAAAGTACCTGTGTCATTCGAGGCGAGTAGCACAGCGCGAGGTTCGAACCGACGACCTTCCGCACGGAAGTCCAGTGCGTTACCGCGTGGCCATGCATCTCATATTTGATTGAATTTAAATTCAACTAAAAAAATTGTATGGAAATTGGTTTTTTCATTTGTACAATATTTACTTGTTTAAAAATATCTAATTCAAATAAAAAGAATTATATTTTTAACTGATATTATCTTAACACCGCTTTTAAAATTGTAACAGTCAATAATTGGAAATAAATATTTTTTTAGAATACATGTGTTAGAATTGATCTTGTCAGATGGAAAGTGTCTCTTTTATAAAATGAATTAATTGAAAAGGTTGATGCTGAAACGTACTAAAATAATTACATTTTATAGAAAATAACTACTTAAATTATTAATGTGAATCTATTGCTTCATATATTGTAAGATCATTATTGGGTCCTGTTATACATAAGTCATGTTGAAGTCAGTACTTCTTATGAAGAATGTTCAGGAATCCTTATTCTCTTGCAATTATACTCTTAATGTTGACAAACCAATCGGGCAAAGTGCAGAATACTTCTAGAAAATGCAATGGTTTATTCTCTTACAAGTAAACACTGCTTCTGCATCGATCTATTCAATTTAGAATAAGTATCTATGCATTGTGATGTCATTGTTACCAGTTAGGATTTTTTAATGCAGAAGTTAACATTTGTATAAAATTTTACTGAGACGAACATACCTATTTTTGTTATGTGGCACTTAACCATTGTCTAGCTATTCGCCATATAATAAATTAAATGAAAATATTGTATCTTTAATCATATATTTTGAAATCTAGTTATTTGATATTAGTCGAAACACTTTTTAAGAAATTTTACACCGCCAAAAATTCTAATTTTATATTATCTTGTTCGTAACGATATTAATAATATTTTTGTCAAAAAAAAGTGCCAAGTTTTGTACAAATACTTGAAAATTATTTATCTAGTTATGGAGTAGCCTGTATATGATATTTTGAACAGGTGCTAAATAATTAATGTTAGGAAATCGATCTTAATCCAAAGTTGCCTTGTAGCTTTACTCATTGAGCAATAATTTTAAGATTTTGGCTGTTTCCTGGGAGTAATGATGCACAGAAAAATGGTTTCTCTCTTGAAAAAGCATAATATGTTTTAGGTTATAGTATTTTTACACAAGGAAATGGAATATATGGACATATTTTTCTATGGCTTTCATACATTTTTACATAAATGCTCATTCAACATTAAAATGTTCTAAAAATTTAATAGTAATCTCTGTAGTTATTTTAAACTAACTGTTCAATTATTATACTTAATCAAATATTTAGGAATCTCTGAAGTAATGAAAGAAAGATTTATTTCATGTTACATTATGTTTGAGCTTGCACAATTTTGAATTATACATGATAAATTAGGACAATCATTAAACAATTAGGTGAGAAAAATCCTTAACATGTGTTATTTTTAATTTACCTAGTAAGCGAAAAAAATGGAATAAAACTTTACAGTTTATTTTAGTAACATTTGCAAAAGGCTAATAGAAATTTACAGGAAACATGTGTTGTTTAAATGTTGAATGGTGCAAGTTTCAAATTAATCATAACAATTTAAGAAATTACACAATTAAAGAAACTTTATAAATAATAACTGGAACTGTGTAATGGTCAAAAGTCACCATTGTACACCAGGAGCAGGAATATATGGTAGTCTTAAGCAACAGATCCTTTACGCATTAGGGGAAGAAAAGTTCTGTTATCTGAACTACTCCATAATTGCAAATTGAACAGTCATCAAGTTTAAGCAATTAAAGTCATCATGTTGATAGTAGTATTTGTAAATAAACAGTGTTTGTAAATCTAACACCCTCTTGATTCAGTCAGGAACACAAGAATGCCACAAAAGGTTGGTTTGTAGCCCGACACTGGCACCTTTTGTAAATACCTAGTTGAAAATTTTCTTAATATTCCTGTTTCTATTTCTTGTGTAAAAATACTAAAGGTGCTTTGTCCACCCTAATTATATAAGTGAATCAAGTTTTTTTTTTCGTAAACCATGATGTGTTCTAGTAAACTTATTGGAGATATATTAATGTAATATTTTTGTAAGGTACTTTTAATTTTCATTTTGAATATCATGGCCATGATCAAACTGGATCTAAAATAATTTGTACTTTTAAATTTTACCAAATATTGCTGCCATATATTATTCTGTACTGTATTTTTATATCTAAAAAAATGAATTGAAATTCACAAATACAAGATGTGATTTCAAAAAGCTTTCTGAAATTAAATATATTTTTAAAAATTGATACCTGGGTATAATATTCCTTGATATGATAATACTGGATCGCATAAGCGAAGTTCATGATCGTAAAATCCAAATTGTTTTTTGGCTAAGATTATGGATAAATATTCTGGTCTATACACAACTAATTTTAACCACTTCCCTTGTGTCATCCCACTAATGAAAAACTTCAAATGTAAGCCTCAGCAATTCATTGTATATAACCTCTACATATTCAAGTTTCTGTTCAATTCCTGATGGCACTTTTAATTTATTTTTGAAGTCTTAATTTTTTCTGATATTTTCACTGATTTTTCAAGTTTACTGTAAAACGAAAAAAATGTAAACTTCCTTATGAAACTTTGAGATAATTGGAGAAACTTGAAAATAATATGAAACTTGGATAATCATAAAATATTCAATATTTCTAACACGATTGTTGATTGAAAGTTTTTTAAATTTAATGAATACATTTCATTATTTATTTCATGTTTGTGAAATTTTGCAGTCAATTATTTATGCTATTAGAAGTGAAGATATTTAACACTTCAATTAATCATCATATCACAGTTGGGAATGCCCCTTGATAAATAATATACCTAATGTAGGATAATGTACGGTATATTAACATAAAAAATCTTATTAATTTTCTGTCAACTATAAGTAAAGCTTTCAGGTTTCTTGTAAAATTGATTTATTTTAATTAATATTTATACTTCTGTTCTTTCAACAGTTTATTTTATTTTATCTGGTTGCTTAGTTTTTAAACAAAATACTTGTGTTATCAAAAAACATTTACAAATAATACAATTTTTATTTTGTATCTTTCTGTATAAAACAAAAGTTAATTTGAATCAATAACAAAAATAGATACTGTCAGTAGAATTCAAGGTGTGAACCTTCATTGTATAAAATACTGCGCTATTCTTAGTATAGCTATTAATTTTAAGAGAACCAAAACTACAAATAATAAAGTAAAACCAAAAGATTGTGCCTTTGTCATTAAAATATTTTAGAAATATATTATTAGGAAATAGTATTTTTAAATAACTACTAAAAATTAACAAAAGAAACATACCCTTCAGGGTGACAATAATTACATAAAAGTTATATTTTTTGAGGGAAATTATATTATGAATTTTTCATAATGAGATAAATAACTTTGTTATTTATTGTAGTAACCTTATAACCTAAAGAATTATGCCAAAAACTATTATATAAAATATTAAATCGTGTTTTTTTTGTTTTTTTTACAAATGCTGACATGTCTAAATATTTTTGTATTTATATTTTTCTTTTTACTCTTAATTTGTAAAATTCATTTGTGAATTTTATTAATTAGTCGATTTTTTTCCATTTTTATTTATTTTTAGGCAATAAGAGTTTTGTTTTCCAATTTCTTTGTAGTTTTATTTCATCATTCTTTTAATTTTGAAACCAAAGATGTATTAGAAGATGTTTAAAATCAATAACTAGTCGAATATAATGGGCTATATTAGTGATTGTACCATCATGTTTTCTGTGTACTCATGGTTCCACGGTTTTGTCTCTGTGTGTGTTTTTGAGGCTCTATCTAACAATAAAAATATTTAAGAAGTAAAGAGCCATTTAGTGATAAGCTGATACCAATCCTGCTATGCAGGAGTGCATACACTGCTGCATATCTGTGAGTTATCAATACCTAAGATTTATAACATAAAGTAGGTTAGACTATTATATTAATATACATATTTATTTCGTATGTATAAATTTTACAAATGCATGCATGACTCAGTTTGTTTTTAAGTTAATTCTTAGGAATTTAAGGATTTAGTGATGTCAGCCAACACAATAATGTACAAGACTGAAAATTGAAAATTTTTAAAATCAGATAGTTTAATAAATATATGCACAAAATAATGTTGATTCGAGGAGATTGAGAATTTCTCATAAACGATAAATGAAAATTTATTTATGGTAACTGATCACATTGTTACAATATCATGACAATTAGAAAATAAGATATATATTTCTATAAACATTTTTGTAATGCAGGTTGCATGATTACTTGTAATTTATTCTTCATTAAAAAAATTGTTTGTTGATTGAATTGTTTTATTTTATAATAAATAATATGTACGATCATTAGTTTACGCTTAAGGAAGATATATACCACTAACACTTCTGTTTGCCAAAAGTTTTCTTTGAACTATTTGATTATATTTGGCTTAAACTTGAGCTCTATAACTGTATAATGAGCTCTAACCAAATAATTATCAGCAAAACGTGACCAATTGATTAACAATTAAATTTAAAATGTCAATTTTCAAAAGAATCTGATTTGTATGTTCTTAGTTTATATAAGGATATTATGTCGCCGTTCAGCAAGATAGAAGTTGTCACTTCATATAATTTTTTTTAGACAATTTGGAAGTGAAGCGACATGTAGTACTATGTAAATCCCAAGAACCATAAATGGCACCAATTCAACCAAATCTCAGCCTTATAAAATATCCTCAAGGAGTGTTTTTATTTTGTGCACCCCAAACTTGACCTATCAGCCACAGATCATTTTTTAAAAAACAAAATACTTGGAACATTATTCACTTTCGGATTGAAGTCATCAATGATTTCAAGATGTTCACCACCATGTTATCATAGAAACTGGAACTAAGTAAAATAAAAAATCTAGTAACCCTCAAAATGAATTGAAAATTGAATGTACTTCTAGCATGAAAATGTGGGTGTCTGAACTACACGTATACCACATATACATGTATATTGAATGACATATATTAGAATAAATATCCTACTAAGCCATCACTAGCTACCTTCATCAAACTGAATATCGGCTGATTTTCAAGAGCAACCGATCACACCTTAATTTTGCGCATCAATGAACATGGCTGTCAATGTTCATGTACAAATTACTGTACGTTAATAATATGAATTGCAAATAAGTATACAAACTGGTCTAAACATGGGTTACCATTTTTTTTAGTTTTTGTCTTCTAAGCTTTCCAAGGATTTCATAAAATGTATTTTTGCAATATTATAAATATTACATGCTGGTCTTACAGCTGATGATTTGGTTTTCTCTAGCTTTGGATTACAAATATTATTTTGGTTAGAATTTCACTTTTGTATGAAAAAATCAATACATTTTTCATTCAATTTCTTTTTAAGGTAAATTGGGATCAATTTAAAATTTTACGGTATATATGTTAAAAAATTGACTTATTTGATAGTGTTAGCTTATGATAATCTTGATTGACTATCATATTGTCAAATTCATTTTATCTAAATCATAAATCAAGTATTTTAACATAAAATTGGGTTTGTTTTCTGGTTTATAGGTTTATATTTGATCAGTCCAAAGTGCTATTTTATTAGCCCAAGCCTTAAAGCAGAGTTAGGAATCTTAAATGTTCAAGTGTTAATCCTGGATTTTTAAATCTTACATTTCATTAAAACATAACGTACTATTATAGGATCCCAAACATGTCACGGTTAAAAAATTTAACTGCGTATGAGTTACACAAGCATCTGGTAAATGAGTATGTTCTAACCAGAAAAGGATCAACTAGTCTACTCATTCGAGACACCTCCAAAGATAAAAGAGATATCGATGTAATAAGAGAGAATCATAAATTTTTATGGGATGAAACTCCAGCAGACACTTGGGAAAAACAACTTGCTAAAAAGTATTATGACAAGCTTTTTAAAGAATATTGCATTTGTGATTTAAGTCGATACAAAGAAAACAAGGTGAGTTTTTTAAATTCTATTAAAATACCCATTTTTTTCATCAAGTCGCACACCTACATATTTTTAAGGTAAATCTGATTTGCATATCTACTGTTTTTTTTTCAACCATGTAAGTTACAAAATCATTCAAATGCCAAATTACAGGCTATTCATGTCATATGCAGACAATCTCAGTAAAACTTGCCTCAGCTATCTAAAAAACATCCTAATATGACTCAGAAGAGTGGCATCAATAAAGGACCCAAAATTAATCTCTCGAAAATGAACTCATTGACAATCCAACAAAATAAATTCTGAGAATAAATCTCCAGAAATCTGGTGTAATTGAACCATACTCGCACAGAACATGGAATGTACCATATGTATACATGCAGAGTTTTAGTGAGAGGGGGTAGTTGTCCCCGGGCATATGGCTAAGGGGGCTATAAAGTCTGCGACTAAAAGTTATATTTTTCAAAATCTTTCCTTAATTTTGCGATACCCTGTCAGCATCAGTCTTTTTTTTTCATCCAAACAATGTCTGCTATTTTTTTCTTTCTATCGCACCTCAGACATGGAACCTGCAGTACAATAATGCATTCATAGTTCATTTTGTCATATGTATAAAATATGAAACACAAGAAAAAAAGGAATATTTTGATCTATGTCTGCAAAAAAACTGCTCTGAAATGCATGTACAGTCTTTGCCTTTGCAGTTGGGCATTCATCTTATTTTCAAACAACACTTGCACACTACAAATTTAGAGATTTTTTATCTTATTCACTGCCGCAGAAGACCCTAGCTATGCCATTATATAAACGCTGCTTGTGTGCAGAAAAAAAACAACCTTAACTGTGGAGTTTCACATCAGGCCATGTAATATAGTACTCGTATATTATCAATGAGTATATTGTATAAGGATCCTTCAATATCAGTCTTACTAGGCAGCAACATAAGCTGCTGTTAGGTAGTCGACTGATCTGTAAAGAATGTCTTTTTATACATACATACATATCATCACGCTGTGTACCTTGCGGGGTAAGCAGAGATAACAGATCTGCAAACTTTTATTTTTAAGCACACAACCTTCGCCTTGTCCACATTCATACATCTCATCATACACAATATTCTATTGTTCATTGCTCATCCCACGTAAACATACTTTCCAAAAAACATAACTCATCAACCTGCTCCAGTTTTTAGAGAGTTAATCCATACATCACACACTTTTTATCACACTCCTTTCTATAACCATAATGTTTGATTTTGCTACTTCATTTTCAAACCTTTTACTAGACATCTCTTATATAGCTTAATTATCATATCCACCTTCATTTTCAGCAAGCATAACCATATCATCTGCATTCAAAAGTCCACATACATTTACTTCACTCATTCTTACATCTCTCCCATCATCTTTTAAACTGTGCACACAAGAATCTATGTATAAATTAAACAATCAAGGTGACATCACACATTCTACAATAGCTTTACACCTTTTGTAATTTTAAACCACTCGGTGAGTTTTCCATTTACACTTACATATGCACTACTGTTTTCATACAGTGAGGCAATTGCAATTAGTAATTCACACCATACTCTTTCAATACTTACTACAATTACTCCCTTAGAGGATCATATACTTTTTCTAAGTCTACAAATACACAAAATACCTTCTTCTCTTTTTCCAAACATTTGACAGATATGTTCTGTAACACAAAAATCTGGTCCATTCATCCTCGACCACCAAAAAAGGCACCTTGTGTATCCCATACTTACATTTCAGCTATTTTCCTAACTCTCTCTATCACAATTCTTGCATGCATTTTACCTACCACACTTAATAAACTGATGACTCTGTAGTGTAGTCCATTCCTTATACAAGGATATAATGGTTGTCTTCCTCTAGTTAGAGGGAGTGTATCCAGAGTTCCAACATTTATTAAAAATCATATGCATCCATTCAATCAATCCATAAGGAGCTATACTATCATACCCAGCAGCCTTCCCCTTTTTCATATCTTGACAGTCACGTTTACCTTTTCTATAGCAATTTCACACGTATCTTCCATCCCAATAGTTTCACACATACATTCACACTCGCATATCTTGGATTATTATTGCTCATTGTACTTCATGCCCTTCTTCGAAGTATTCATTCTATCTTTTCTTCATACTTTCTATCTGTCATTGTCATTTTTGTCCTTTACTTATTCCTTCTGCATTCGAATTTCCATGAGCTTTCAATTTTTATATTCTGTCTTAGGTTTGCACTTAGCTTTCTTCCATCGTCTTCAATTATTTCACACTTCACCGTAACTATTATTTTCATATTCCTCTTTACACTCTTTACTTTCTCAGTCTACTTTTCAAATTGACTCCACGTACGGTTTTTCTCCTTGACACTCTCATACGTCCTCATCCCACTATGCATCACCTTTTTTCCTTTCAGCCTTTTTATACAATCAATATGTGATTAAGGAACAGATAAATACATATGAATGATCTATTTACAATAAAAAAAAAAGAATTTGTCTCATCATTCATAAATAGTAATGCTTCTGAAAGATTTTTTCATAGATTATCTAATACTTCTATTGTATCAGAATTTATTCATCTTTTTCCCCCTCATTCTGTATGAGTCTTTGTATTTTGTTCGATTGAAATTGGTTGTTTACCTGTTGAAATTGTTTTTTCTCTTTATTATTTTGTGATGTTATTTTAATCCATAGGTTGCACTACGATGGAGAGTTGAGCAAGAAGTAGTTATAGGAAAAGGACAATTTGAATGTGGAAATAAGAAGTGCACTGAAAAGGAATCCTTGAAATCTTGGGAAGTTAATTTTGCGTATAAGGAAGATGGAGAAAAGAAAAATGCTTTGGTAAAATTACGTAAGTTACCTTGATTTACTATATTTCTGTATTATGATAAAGAGCATACAGAGTTGACATTAGTTTACTTACATGTAACCAATAAAAATAAATATAATTGAAAACATCAAAAACCCTAAAAACTAGGCAGAAAATGTACCTGAACTCTCCGGTGTGAATCACCATTGCGTAGGTGTCCTGAACAAAAATCCAACATGTTAACTGCATGGTCAAGCACTTGAATTAAGTTTTTGTAAATTTCTGCTCTTCTTGTTTGATATTGTTTTGTCATGTATTGGGTGTTAACATAAGTTGTGTCCGTTTTTTCCAAATGAAGAGGACACACGAAAAAAAAATTACAACAAATTAGTCAATAATGTATCCTCCTTCATTATTTTACAACAAATTAGTCAATAATGTATTCTCCTTTATTACTTATAACTTCTTGCCAACGTTCTACAAGTTTTTCAATGCCTGTGCGATAAAAACCATCTGGTCTTGACTCGAGGAATTCATCCAACCATGTCCGCAATTCAACGTCATTATTGAAAGAAACGCCGCGCAAATTGTTCGAAAGTGACCGGAAAAGGTAGAAATCCAACGGCGCGAGGTCTGGAGAATATGGAGGGTGCGGCACGACTTCCCAACCAAGCGTTTGAATGGCATTTTTCGTAATGTTGGTGATATGAGGGCGGGCGTTATCGTGTTGCAGAATAACGCCATATTGCCGATCCGGCCTTTTTTGTTGAATTGGAGTGTTGAGTCGCTGCATTTTCAGAATGTATAGCTCCGCGTTGACTGTCTGATTGCGTTCAAGTACCTCGTAGTGGATGACGCCTTGCCAATCCCACCAGATGCAAATCATCATCTTGCGCAGATGCAAACCTTGTTTCGCTCTGGGCGTTGCTTGTTGACCATAACTCACCCATTCTTTCCGTTTCTTCATATTCACATAAAGGCACAATTTTTCATCACCAGTAATGATGCGGTAAAAGAACCTTTGCTTGTGGCCATGCGTAGCTCGATGACGCACGAGCAAACCTGCAGAAATTATCGAACGTTGATTTTTGTTGTTTTCACTCAAAACATGTGGAACCCAAGCGCCGAACTTCTGGACTTTTACAATTGATTTGAGATGGCGGTATACAGTCATGTAACTACAATTCATCTGCTCAGCCAATTCTACGGTGGTTTGAAAGGGATCTTCATGAAATATATGGTTTAAGCGGTCCTCATCGAAGTCCACTGGTCGTCCGGAACGCTCCATGTCTTTCAGGCCGAAATAACCGTCTTAGAAATGCAAAAACCATCGACGAGCTGTCCTTTCATTCATAGCATCTTCACTGTACACTTCGCAAATATCGCGAGCAGCTTTGGCAGCTTTATTCCCTCGATTGAATGCAAACAGAAGGAGGTGTCGAAAATGCTCACTTTCGTCTACTTGACATTCCATTTTGAAGGCTTGTAATCAAATAAAATAATATATGTAACGTAAAAGCAAACACAATATCTTGTAGAGCAGAAAATTATCTTTCGAATGACGTATAACCTTTACCATTTTGTTTTACTTTTGGTGCTCATTTTTAAATTTGGAAAAAAACGGACACAACTTATGTTTACACCTAATATAAAGTGGGAAAAAATTAAATATAACAAATATTCAGATTTTCCATAAATATTAGAGATTTTTAACTTATTAAAACATTCTATATTTTTATGTTTAATTAAAAAAAACATGTATTGTTTATACGAGTAGTTAAGGTACGAGGGTGGTCCCAGAAGTACCCGACCTGACGTATAGATGGCGGTTGTGGCTTTAAAAAATTACTATGGTAGAAAGTACTCAACTTATAAAGCTTAAATTTCAAATTTTAAGACGCTACGTTGTTTAGTATTTGTTTGGCAGCCATCAATAGTGAACGCTCTCAGTGAATTTGTAAACATGGGAAAAATTGGTCATCGTTATGTGATACAATACTTTCATTTGAAAGGTCTAAGTCCAATCAATATTAAAGCCGAGCTAGATTCTACTCTGGGTGAGTCTGCTCCTTCGTTTACAACAGTAAAATATTGGATGGCAGAGTTTAAACGAGGCCGTACGAGCTGCCAAGACGAACATCGCAGTGGTCGACCAAATGAGGTGACCACGCCAGAAATGGTAAAGAAAATCCACAAAATGGTATTGGATGACCGTCGATTGAAAGTGCGCGAGCTAGCAGACATGGTAGGCATTTCAAAAAGTGCTGTACATCGCATATTGACTGAAAATTTGGACATGAGAAAACTGTGCGCAAGATGGGTGCCGCGTTTGCTCACAATGGAACAAAAACAGCGTCGTGAGGATGTTTCAATCGAGTGTTTGGCGATGTTTCACAGCAATAAAGCCGAGTTTTTGCGTCAATTCATAACCATGGATGAAACATGGGTCCATCACTTCACACCTGAGACTAAGGAACAGTCAAAACAATGGACTGAAAGGGGAGAATCGGCTCCAAAAAAGGCGAAGACAGTTCCATCTGCAGGCAAGGTCATGGCGTCAGTTTTTTAGGATGCGCGTGGGATAATTTTCATTGATTATCTTCAAAAAAAAAAAAACAATCAACGGCGAGTATTATGCGAACTTATTGCAGCGTTTGAGTGATGAAATCAAGAAAAGACGGCCGCATTTGGCGAAAAAGAAAGTGTTGTTTCATCAAGACAATGCACCAGTTCACACATCCATTATCGCGGTGGCCAAAATCAATGAATTAAAGTTCGAATTGCTTCCTTACGCACCCTATTCGTCAGATTTAGCCCCCTCGGATTATTTTCTTTTTCCAAACTTGAAAAAATGGCTCGGTGGTAAAAGATTTGCCAACAATGAAGAGGTGGAATCTGCGGTTGATGGCTATTTTGAGGCGCTCGACGGTTCTCACTATAAACAGCGTATCGAAGCTATTGAACATCGCTGGGAAAAGTGTGTCGAGCTGAAAGGAGACTATGTTGAGAAATAAAAATATTTTTTCCCAAATTTTTTGTGTTTTCTTTGTTAGGTCGGGTACTTTTGGGACTACCCTCGTATTAACACTGTGGAGGTTTAACTCTTTGAACTCCAGATTTTTTTTTGTATGACATACCAACAACTCCAGGGTATTTTTTTGAAATTTTACTATAAAATGATAGGTTTTAGAAATAATTTATTTAAAAAAAAATTAATAAGGTTTCATGCAATTTTTTTATTCAAACTATTAGATAAATGTTTAAATGAGTTTATTTTGATAAAAAAAATAACAATTCAACATTATTTTTTAGTTTTATAATCTTTCAAAGTATGATATCTGAGGAAACAATCCCCTAAATGCATCCTAGGTTTTCCAGGACAGGTGTCGCAAAACTCATATGTTTCATGTCGTTTGCCCATTTTGCCTCTATTTGAGCAGACCACACAGTCCTTCTTCTTTCCCTTCTGCAAAACATGAAGTTTACCATCTAGTCGTACATCAAAAGTAGAAGTTGATGGCCTACTTCGCAGCTCCCGAAAGTCTCCTACCAACTGATCAACTAAATTCTTGACAAATTTCAAATGAGTTAGTGGTTTTTCATTATTTTTCAATTTTATATTCTTGTAGAGGATGTATGCATTGATTGAGCAAATTTCCATTCCCCAGAAAAAAAGTTTTCTCCACCATTTTAATGACTTCCTGAGAAAACAATATGTGGAAGCATACTGGTCGGCACGGTCTACTCCACCCATAGATTTGGTGTAGTTTCGTACTACATTTGGTTTTTCTGTAACTAATTGAACACCTCCCTTCCCTGTTCTGGAAACAGACGACATGCCAGCAGAATCACCAGTACTCAGCATTGTAATTATTCTTTTATCCTTCCATGCCAAAAGCATTGTTTTTCTTTTTCTTACAGCCAAAACTTTTTTATTGCCAAACTTTGGTTTTTTTATGGTGATCGGAATGCCTTTTCTGTTGGTCTGTATCGTCCCAGTTAAATGACATTTCATCTTCAATAGTGCTTCAGCAAGTGGAAGACTTGTGTAGTACCTGTCTGTAAACAAGTGGTATCCTTGTGCATGGGGTACCTTCTCCAAAATTTTTCTGAACAAGTAGATGGGTATTCTCGAACTCACAGGCAAATCTGGGCTTGGTAAATTCTCTGTAGTAATACTACCGTAATAGGGAAGAATACTGTACACATATGATGTTTCAGAATCCGCCAAAACGTAAATGCGTATTCCCCATTTAGTAGGCTTATTTGGATTGTAAGTGATGAAGCATATTCTTCCTTTGAATTTCACTACTGATTCGTCAACACAGATATTTTTGTTGGGTATGAAATAGTCAGCAAATTTTTTATTTATATATTCTAAAAAATTACTGACTTTCTGAATCCGTGTTCTTAAATCACTATGGCCAGTTTCTTGTGTATTCAAGTGTAACATCCAGAATATTTGATGAAATCGAGATCTCGTGAAAATATTTGCAAAGAATGGGACTCTGGAATTATCTCTAGTAGACCAATATTCTTGCATATTGGCAAGTGGCATTGTTCCCATATTTAAAATGACCCCAATGAATGCCCAAAATTCATCTTTTTGTACATCACGCCAATTTTGCCAAATAGAATTTGCAGTTAGAACTTTTGATTGAAGTTTGACTTTTGCATATGCATTTGTTTCCCGTATTATCTCCGTTACAATTTCTTCCGTGAAAAATAATTTGAAAAATTGACTTGGTTCTTTGATTGTTAAAGGAACATTTGGTCCGACATTCTGAGCTCCGATGTCAAAATTTATAATGTCAGGAGAATCCACCGTATTGGATATATCAATCCATTCATCGTCTTGTGAATCTTGAGCGCTTGTAGTACTTGAAGAACTATCTGATGATAGAAGAGGACCAACTCTGCGTTTTTTATGACCAATGTACTCTGATTCATCACTAGAGGTCTGAATATTGATATTACTATCACAACTTTCATCACTATACATTTAAAATAAATTCGTCTTCACTTTCACTCAGTTGCGATTTTTCCATTATTTTAGAGGGTAAAAAAAAAAACTTGTGTAATCTCAACGGTGTAAAAGGGTGCGTACTGATTATTTTTCAACCGAAACACGTCTAAACAGTAGAACAGTTGTTGTGAAACTAATGTAACATGTTTATACCTGCTCCTGGGTGTCCCGAGATGTTTGTTTATGTAAACAATACAACCATAAAAAATGGCGACATATAGTCGCCTCTGGAGTTATTAAAATAATTACCATGGCGACTATATGTCGCCTCTGGAGTTATAAGGGTTAAATACATTGTAATTTACAAATACAATATCTTGAAAAATCATCTTACACTTTTTTTATTAAAATGAGAAAAATAAATCCATGACATTAAAAAAAAAATTCATTTTCCTTTATTCAAAACGTGGGAATAGCTCGATGTTATCTCTATTAAAAAATACAATATATTTGAAATTATTATTTTAATAAATAAATTTTGCAAAATTTTTAATTAAAAATTCAATCTATGGTATACAAAAATTCCACAATAAATGAAAATTGGTTTAATTCTAACCACGTAACTCTCAGGAATCAGAGTGGTATATTTGAATTTAAATATATTCCCATGCTGATATTTTTTTTTGTTATTAGGTTTATGTACAGAATGCTCTAATAAATTAAATTACCACACAAAGAAAAGAGAAGTAAAAAGATTAAAGAAGAAGCAAGTTAAAGATGATAATAATGACATAAAATCCCATAGCTCTAAGAAACTTGACAAGATTAGCAAATCAGATGTTGAAGATTCCGAACAAATTGTTGAAAATGAACCTGCAGCTTCAACTTCGTCAGTTGATGAATTGGGTGAATGTAATCTTTGGAAAAAAGGTTTGCACATGATATTTTCTATATATTTTTTCATTGATCCAAACAAATAAATTTAAAAAAAATTCACTGACAAAATGACAAATTGGAATAAATTTATTCCTAAACTCAATAACATACAAATGCAAAACAATTACTTTTGCTATAAAATATTTCAATAATCTTTCTGAAATTATAAGAAAAATTTCTAATTATAAAAACATAAAATGGTACCTCCTCAACAATTGTAGTATATTTTGTATATAACATGAGTTAAATAATCAATATAATAAAAATTAGGATAGAATAGTAGGGCAAAAAAGCAAGTAAAAGCAAGTAAGACATTTTTAGGAAAAAAAACTATTTTGTTAATCAACACACTAGGTCCAGTGATTTCCCAATATTTTCACCCCGTCTGATAAATAGGTTTTGTTAAACTCTGCAAAACAGTCATTTACTGCGGCGATCACATTCTGATTTTACAAAAATTTCTTCACATTGAACCAATTTTTTAATTTGGAGAATAGAAAAAAGTTGCATAAATTCGGGGAATATTTTATAGTAACTAATTCGAGGCCTGATTTATGCAATTTTGTCACTGCTAGAGTCGTTTTGTGGGACGACGCATTGTCTTCATGGAAGGTTTTTCCTTATTTCGTCTTTCAAACGGTTAAATAATGCCACATAATAGACTCCCGTTATTATCTTGCCCTTTTCCAAGTAGTCAATCATGATGATTCTTTGGAAATCCCATAAAACAGTGGCCATCACCTTTCCAGTTGACAAAATGGTTTTCGCCTTCTTCGGTGTCTTTACCAGTTGTTGTCCATTGTTTTGATTACTGTTTGGACTCTTTTGTCCACAGTCACAAATCAATCTAAAAAATCTTTGGATTGCGATTAAACATCATCAAACACTGCGTTGAAATGTTCTTTCGAGTGCATTTTTGGTTGACAGCACCCATTGCGCACACAGCTTTTTTCATATTTAATTTTTCATGTAGGATATTGTGCACCCGTGCAGTTGAGATACACACAGCCTCAATAATCTAATGCACATGCATTTGGTGGTCTTCCATTACGATACCGTGGATTTTTTTCAATGATTTTCTCCGTGGTGGACGCAATTGGGCGTCTGGGCGCAATTCATCTTCGGTGCATTTACGACCATGTTTAAACTCATTAATCTGGAAATAAACGATCTTTAACACTAGTACAGAATCCTCGAGAATTTCATCCAACTCGGCTTTGATCTATACGACTGTTTATTTATATAAAAATGGTTTATAACGGCACAGAACTCGTTTTTTCCACTGTTGTGACAAATATCAAAGTGATTCAGATGGCTGTTAAACGTTAAGTATACATCACATCTAACTGGAATTTTGACAGAGGTCGATTGAGTAATGATACTTGTCAGCAGTATTGTCGTTTTATGAAGTGGCGTCATCTCATGGAAATTTACTAAGCTTTTCAAACTACCCTTGTATATGTAAGTTATTAGTTATTAATGTAAAATTATAAAATGGTGGTAGTGATAAGTAGATATTTATTGAATTAATCATAATATTATGATCAACTCCCTCACCACACACAAGGACCAAGTTTCTTATTGGCGACGTATTTTGGAATTTATACGATAAACTTATTTTGTAAAACTTTAGTTAGAAAATTAATCCATATTAAAAAAAAAAATCTAAAATGAGATATTGGATCATACTATGCAGATTTTTTACTTTTAACAGTAATCATTGTAATTCATCAATTATGTTTGACACAGTCACATAAGCAGACCTCCATTTTTCACTTATTTGAAAGTTTTCCGAGTATGATTGTTTCCATTATAAAGGAAATATATTTCTTGTAAATGGGCCTGCAACAAGGAATCAAAACTCAAAATTGAGAATAACAAAGTAAAACAATTTTATAGTTTGTAAAGAATGATTTTCAATACAAATGTATCAATCATAAATTCTTGAAGCATAAAATAAGATAAATGTTAATGCTTTTTTTCCATTTTAGGAAATGTTCCAGAAGAAAAATCTCGAGATGAAGAGTTCGAAGAATATTTAGAAGAATTATTGCTTTGAAAACATACCATGCACCAGATTCCCAAGGTTCATTTTAGCTGGCCCAGTGGCTGTACCAAGGATAAACAAAAAAATATTTTTTTCAAAAATTTGTTAAAATTAAATTAAATGTACCTTTTGCTTTAGGAAAAAATTATTTAGAAGTTCTAAAAATTTGCCATAAAATGTAGCATGTGCATGTCCAGCGAGAAGAGCAAGACTTTAAAATGAAACTGCATTTACGAGGGCGGTCTGATAAGTACTTAGGCTCACCGCCCGATGGCACCACTATCGTTGACAGCTACTGTCAAAATTTCAGCCGAATCGGAGGCGTAGTTTTGTTTTGACCGCGTGTGGAAGTGAGCGTGTCCGTGGATTTGAGAAAAATGTAAAAAGAGCAATATCGGTCGGTGATTCGATTCTTGTTTTTGAAAGGGAAATCGCGCAGCGAAATCAAAGAGCGCTTGGATGCTGTGTACGGTGACTCTTCTCCTTCGATGGCGACTGTCAAAAATTGGTTTAATGAGTTTCAACGTGGTCGCACGTCGGTTTTTGATGAGCCTTGCCCAGGTGCCCCGAAAACGGCTACCACGGAGGATAACGTGACAAAAATCCACGATCTCGTATTGGCAGACCGCCGATTGAAGGTGCGCGAGATAGCTGAGACAGTAGGCATCTCAAAAGACCGCGTGGGTCATATCCTGCATGAAGTATTGGGCATGAGAAAGCTGTCGGCGCGATGGATGCCGCGTTTGCTCACTCCGGACAACAAGCGCAACCGTGAGACCACTTCAGAGCAGTGTTTGACGATGTTTAAGCGCAATCCGAAGGAGTTTCTGCGTCGTTTCGTGACCGTCGACGAAACATGGATACACTGGTACACACCCGAGACCAAGGAACAGTCGAAACAGTGGACTTCACCCGGCGAACGTGCTCCGAAGAAGGCGAAGACAGTCCTATCGGTCGGAAAGGTGATGGCCACCGTTTTCTGTGATTCAAAAGGTGTGATCTACATCGACTTCCTGGAAAAGGGCGAAACGGTCACAGGGCTCTACTATGCCGAATTATTGGGCCGATTCGACGCCGAATTGCAGAAAAAACGGCCCCATTTGACGAAGAAAAAAGTGCTCTTCCATCATGACAACGCACCGGCTCACACCTCCGCCATCGCCACGGCCAAATTGGTAGAATTAGGCTACGAACTGCTGCCCCATCCACCGTATTCTCCGGATTTGGCCCTGTGCAATTTCTTTTTGTTTCCAAATTTGAAAAAGTCACTCGCCGGGCAGAAATTTGAGACGAATGAGGAGGTTATCGCCGCCACGGAGGCCTACTTTGCAGACCTCCAGAAAACGTATTTTTCAGACGGGTTAAAGAAGTTGGAGCATCGCTGGGTCAAGTGTATCGAACTCAAAGGAGATTATGTTGAGAAATAAATCGCCACTTTTCCAAAATTTTTGTTATTCTTTTGTAGGCCAAGTACTTATCGGACCACCCTCGTATGTCTATTAAATTTGAAACATGGATCTTTATGATTATATAAAGACAATTTTTAATAAATCATTTTCTATTCATAATAAGGAAATTTAATTTTACTCAGTAAACTAAATAAGTAATTAATATTTTTTTAGATAACTGAAAATATTGTTTTATTAATAAGCCTTTGAAATTAGTTTATAGGATTCTCGAGTTTAGTTTAGGATTCAATCAATTCAATTCACCCTTCTTTTAAAGCTCCACAAGGGAGCATAGGGAGGCCACCAGTCTTCTCCATTCAGAGCGGTTTTGGGCGGTGTTGGTAATCTCCCTCCACGACATTCCTAACGCTCTGACTTCCTTGTCATATGAACGGTACACCGTGAGAGAGGGTCTTCCAGGCCGTCAGGACCCCAATGGACAGAAAAACAGCGCTCTCCTCGGCCAACTATCATGGGGCATTCTCAGAACATGTCCCAGCCAGGACCATCGCCTCTCCCGAATTACAGAGACGACAGACCCCTGCCGAGTGCGCCGGTGTACAGCGTTGTTTGTTATGTGGTCATACCACCTGACTCCCAATATCCTCTTGAGACACCTGTTTTCAAAACTAAGTATCTTGCGCTCCTGAGCCTCGGTGAGATGCTAAGATTCACAACCGTACAGGAAGATCAGGATGACACATGCGTTAAACAGGCGGCATCTTGTTGTGATGCTGAATCTAGTCACCTTCCAAATCCTATCCATGTTGTTGAACGCCTCGCTGGCAGCTCCGATGCGGATTGGCAGCTCCTTCCGGAGATCACCATTGGAGGTGATGGTAGCACCCAGGTATCTGAATTTATTCACCTGGGGGATCCGGTTGCCATTTAGGATAATCAGGTATATATAATAATCTTATATGATTCAATATAATAATGTAACAGTTTTATTTTGCATTTATGAAGTCTTCGAAAATGTGGTTATGATTTCAATCTGCATGCCACTTTTACTTCTATTTTTTCAAAATAAAGAGATTTTGATAGAAGATGTTAGAAATAAATAATTTGAAAGTAACTACTCTATATCTCAAAAAACTGTGACAAATACAGATAACATTATAAAGTTCATTACCCCCACATTATACGGACCAAGCACATCACTTGGAGCTTTGGCTGTACTGATAACCGTATTTTCTTGAAAAATCCGGGCAACATCGGATATTTCAGCAAGTTAGCTAGGAAATATAGAAATGAGAAAAAAAAATTTCATGTAAAGAAAAATGTTTATTCGTAAAATTTATTTACAAAATTAATTACAAAAGAAATATAATGTACTATTATGTTTGTATAAATCAAAATGAAAAAAAAACTACATATCTACATATATATATACATAGTATCGAAATATGTATCTTTAGGTTGTGCAATTTTCTTATTAAAATAAAAAATACATACAAATATTTTGAATACTATAGAAAGTGACAATTGTAACAGTGAAGTATATTAAGAACAATTAATTTTCTTTCTATAAAAAAAGACTATGGTATGGTTAATAATAATACTTGCAAATTTGAGACTTGGCTATACTTTAAAATCTAAGCCACTTAAAAACTAAAGAAATTGAGTTGTAAATTGCTTTTATTTTTTCAAAAGATGGTTAAGAATTTGTTTTTCAACAGAAATAATATTAATGTATTAATTGTAGTACATATGATGTTATTTCCGAGATGCCAAATCTATATTCATATTTTAAACCAATTTGGAAACAAAATATTTTATGTATAAAAAATTAACAACTATTAGATAAATGTTGGTTTTGAATAAAAAAATATTTTTAATAAAACAATTAAAAAATAATAACAACATACTTGATACTAGTTTTATTAAAACCATGAGTTAAGTTTTGTGAGCATCATCTACAGAACCATGCTATATAATTGATAAACAATGGCATTATAAATAGAATACAGTATTTATTATGGATTAAATACATATTAATATTATGGCAAGATATGAAAATACTTTTCTATTTTGAACAAAATAAAAAGTTTTTTTATGTAAGTTGTAAGTTAAGCTCTAAGGAGGTTTTATGTAATAAATCCTAAATATTATTAAAATGTTGAAGAAATCTTTGGAGTCGAATAGGATTCATAAGGTTGCAATTAAATAAAAAAAACATTTATGAATGCTTTGAAAAAAAACCATTTATAAAAGAACATTTGCAATACGTTTTATGTAATTATTTACCACTATATTTAAAATAAAGTGGTGCTGAAATTATTCTTTGCTTATTTGCATAATTTATATTTCCCTACATTGTTGATAATATTATCATCGACATTTTTACCTCCCTACTATTGATGGTTTAATTACATAGCTGACAAGCTTTTTAACATCTACTATATGTGTGATGTTATTCACATGCAATTGACATTAATTAACAGCGTTTCACCCTTAATATCAATCAACATATGAATAGTAAAAAGTACTACAATGCATACTAAAATACAATCTCTATTAAAAAGCAAAAAAATTAAATAATATAGTATTAGTTCTTATTTATTTTTAATATGTCATATTTTGGAGACAGATGAGTTAGAAGAGAACACAGTATACTTTGGACTATATTTTGGAGACAGATGAGTTAGAAGAGAACACAGTATACTTTGGACTATATTTTGGAGACAGATGAGTTAGAAGAGAACACAGTATACTTTGGACTATATTTTTTTCCAAATGTGATTTTGACTCCTATTCATAAAATCTAATTTTAAATTAAATAACTTAGAAAACAAATGTCCAAATGACATACATAACTAAAAAAAGTATAACCAAACTCATGAACATGCACAGTGTATATTATTTTTCATAAATGCAATAAAATATATACTGGATAGATCTAGTGTCAAACCAATCCAATATGCCTCGACTAATATGATGGCTAATTATTCATCATGATAGATAAGAGCAAATGTTGGGCAGATGGCAAATAATTAAGTCCACTTGACAAGTACCAAATAATTCACTGTTGCCTTATATAGAGAATTATTACTGAATATTTTAAATAAGACATGTAATACTTATAATTCTTATTATAAAAAATAACCCTAAAGTTTGAAATAAAACTTTTTAAAATAAGTTTATTTTATTTACATTTTTAAATAAATCAATTCATGAAAATGTTTCAACTTTTTTGTACTAATGAAAATGGAAAACAAAACCACTGCAGGGCTGACGAATTACGAAAATTACATTACTGTGGTTTATGTGTATACATATATACACATGTAATGTGTATATATTATACACGTGTACACATACTTGCCATATGCCAATTAGACAAGTAGACAATAAAAAACAAAACTAGAGTCCACAATTTTCATTCTTAAATATAACAACATACTTATATTCCTCATAACTCTTAGCTTATTTTTCTGAATTAAAATATTTTAATGATTTTTTGGTAACTTTGAAACTTAGCGATTTCTTACGCAAAACAATTATTATTTATTTTAAAATGAAAAACGGAAATTAGAGATAAATATAAAGTAAATTAGTATTTGATACCTAAAAATGTTGAAAGTATTCTTTACCGTAGAAGAATGGTAATTTGGACTATGAATATTCAAAAGTTTAGAAAAAAATTGCAAATGGAACTTTGTATCTGTTATGAATAGGTATTTCTACAAAAATAGTTAGAATGGCTGTAAAAATTAAACATTATTGAATGAAAAATATATATGTTTAGTAAATTTCATTATTATAACAAGATCATAAGATATATACATAAGTATATATATTCGTATATATTGTTTTGCTTAAATTTACAAAAAATACATAAAAGAAGGTACATATTATTTGCTTAACAAAATGGTTTTTTTAATTAAAATGCGATACACATGACATTATTAAATAACAGTCATCTCACTAAACTTTTTTTTTGAGTAATCTCTATCCACTAGATATTATTGTTGGTTAAATATTATAAATTCACAGCGTAATAATTGCAATTATTTATTGGATCTAATTCTGAGATAAGAAAAAATTCTATTCAAATTCTAGTTTCGTATACTCGCACTACACTTTGTCAGTTGCTTCATCATTGGGTCCATCTTCGCTACTGTCTTCGGAACAATCTTCATCATGTGTATGTGTCAGAGTTTTAGGTGTTTCGGGTCGGACATGTGGAAGAGTCTGTACTGGCTGATTTGATAAACCATTGCTTGCAGCATTCTGAAAGACGATAAAAAAATATTTAATTGAAATTAAAAAATATTTTGTAATTTATTTTTAACAAACACTGTTTATTCCACTTTTTTTCTGACGGTATAACCCTACCGGTTTCAAGGCTTTCACCTCATCTTCAGGGGAGCGTAAACAAGACTAAATGCTGTTCGGACTGGCACCGATATAGACACTTCAACGGTTGGAGGCGGGAGGGGTGAGAGGAAGGCTAGGTATAATTTCGGCCAAGAGCGGGGAGATTTTGGGGAAATAAGTATTCAGCAGATGCTCTGATCGGTATACTGACTTAGAAATTTCTAGGGCCTCCAATCTGTCCAATCTATTTCCGGAATACGGAAATAGATTGGACAGATTGGAGGCCCTAGAAATTTCTAAGTCAGTATACCGATCAGAGCATCTGCTGAATACTTATTTCCCCAAAATCTCCCCGCTCTTGGCCGAAATTATACCTAGCCTTCCTCTCACCCCTCCCGCCTCCAACCGTTGAAGTGTCTATATCGGTGCCAGTCCGAACAGCATTTAGTCTTGTTTACGCTCCCCTGAAGATGAGGTGAAAGCCTTGAAACCGGTAGGGTTATACCGTCAGAAAAAAAGTGGAATAAACAGTGTTTGTTAAAAATAAATTACAATGTCTTTAAACCTCCACAACGTTAATGCCTTAACTATAAACAACATAAAAAATATTTGCTACCGATTTTTTCTCAAATCTAAAAAAATCAATACGCAGACTTTATGTTATTGTAAAAAAAATGTACGTCAAATGGTTGTTTCAATCGAAATATTGAATATATAATAGTACAGTAGACGCTCGATTATCCAGTATTATTAATAGTGCATTAATCAGGGCTGTAAAAAACCCAAAACTTTGAACGATGGGATAAAAGTAGATGATAATTTGTCTGTATATGAAGTGTAACGTGTTACTACTAATGAACTCGCAGCTACTGATGACACGGATCAGTAAGCAAATACCCTCAAACAAGAGAAAAGTATACAACACAGTACTATTTTAACTAACATTGAAAGTCTAGACACTCAGTTATTTGGAACAAGAATGTTGCAAGATCCGTGTAGCACCATTTGTGAAAAAGTGAACGGAGTTAAAAATAAACTTGTTTAGTTTCATATTTCAAATAAAAGAGTAAGTATGTAAGATAATTTTTAGTTTTTGTTTTAAATTTTTTTCCAACCACCCCGGACTATCGAATGTACACTTGTGTGTATTTGAAACTTTTGTAGCATCATAGGCACTGGGCCCTTTTGGAAAAGTTTTAATACGAATTTTTAACAACAAACAAATATTCTACTATACAATATGAATTAGAACAATACAACAGTAACAGAAAGAAGCAGTAGTAAAAAATTGCAAGATGATATGAAAAAAAAGAGCCAATAGTAAAAAGCACTATGTGAGTAGAAATATAAGTACAGAAGAATTGTATTGTATTATACTTTTATTGTATGCAACTGCAGTGCAACCTGGTAGATTTATTGCCAAATCTATTGAAAATGTCTTAAATGAACGGCATACTAGAACAGGTTTAAAAAAAAAAAAAATTAGGTACGAGTATCAACAGGAATTATACCCACACCCCTTTTGGTTAGAAAGCAGGCAGGCATCTCACCACCTAGGCCACACAAATTGTTTGTATGTGAGGTGAATGAGAGTGTGTAGAAAATGTTGTGCTTGTCTGATCATGGAGATCTGTCCTCTCTGCCTTCCCCAAAAATGACATGGTGTAATAGTATGTATGTATGTAAGGATAAGTTTATTTCTGCTAGTGTGCTGAATGGTGCAATGCAACACAGGCAATAATTTTACAAAAATAATACAATAAATTAAATTATAACTAAACAAAATATGTCTGTGTTAAAAATATTTAAGTGATGAGAAAAACATTCATGGAGGAGTTCTATAGTCTAAATGCCGTTGTATAAGATAAATTTAAAAAAATCAGCTTTATACTTTACTATCTAATATCATATTGTATTAGAAACATTCTAATTTTTTTTATAGAATACTCACTGAATTTTGAATTTAATAACTTGACTAGGATAAATTGGAAATATTATTTTTGAAATGTTCCATTTAATTAAACCTATTCAATAAATAGTACTAACCCTTAGAGTAACATATATTTTTACATCTTGAAATTTCTTTGAAAAAAAATAAACGACTCGGGTTGCAAAGTATTTTGTAATATGGCACTTAATCACAAAAAATTGAATATTAATAGATTTTCAAAATTTTCTATATTCATATTTATAGTAGACTATAAAATTAGGATGGATAGCACATGACTGAGATGTAAGGCAGGTTTTAAAGGTCGACTAAGCTAATGGATCACTATTGCTATGAGAACATATCTACACTAAATCTTTATAATTAAAGTATATCTGAGATATAATATTAGTAAAATATAGGGTATTACCTCATCCTGTGGAAAAGTAGGATTTTCATCTGTAGCAGGAGATACTGTATTTAACACATTTGCCTTACTTGCTTGTCGAGATCTAAAAATAAATTAAAATACTTTAATTATGTACATGCTGAAATAAAAAAAAATCACATTTCACTGTATTGATGAGTTTTGAAACGAAGGCATTTTAGAATTGAAAGAATGAAATTTGATAGTTTTTAAAATGATAAAATTCATTCTGAAGGATAGAACATTTTACTTTCTAAAATTGCCTTTGATCAAAGCCAAAAGTACCTGTCAATTGAAGGAGTATCCATTTGGAAGCGTTGCTCATGTGCTACAGTGGATTCGTGGGGTAAGAGCATAGCTGGTGCTCGGAACATGTAGCAGAAAGGATAATACATCAGGTTCAAGAAGGAAGACGCATACAAATCGGCGTAACGTACCACCTGTAGAATGAAATAACAGGATTTAACTATACACATATCTCCATTTTGGTTATTCAGCTTATGAACGCACACAAAAAGTAAAGTAAAGCAAGATGCCCCATGCCTTGCAAAAGTCCGCCCCTGCCTTCAATGCAATGGTCGTCATGGATGGATAGTTCAAAAAGATCTCCTTCTCCGACAATAAGGAAAAGTACCTGGTGCTCTTCTTCTACTCGCTGGGCTTCACTATGCGTGGCCGATGGAGATCATCGCATTTTCTGACTGCAGATGAGTTCAAGAAGATCGGCTACGAGGTAGTGACGGCCTCCACCGACAGCCACTCTACCCATTCTGCCTGGATCGACACGCCTAGGAAAACAAATAGTCACAGCACGATGATCATTCCTCTCCAGGTAAGTCAGGCAAAATCGCCCACTGGTATAGAGTCCACTAGCATACAATGGCAAGCAGAACCTGCGGCAGGTCACCATCAACAACTTGCCCGTGACATGAACGAAACCCTCCGATCGGTTCACCTACAAACACGGAGAGGTCTGCCCCTCAGGAGAGAATCGATGAAGGATGATCCCAAGCTGTCCAAGGAGTACTTCTAGTCATCTAACTGAGCTCTTGCTCCCGAGAAAATATCCATTCTTATCTCTCAGTCCTGTCTCCTAGTCATCTGCTCATTCCTGTTCCTGACCAATGGGATTTGAGTCACGTTGTGACAATATTTTTACAGCATATTTTAAAAACTGTTTATACTAAACTTAAAAAGTAGATTTTGTAATAACTGTTAGATAATATATGCAATCTAGTGCTTACAGCCACTACTTTCCTATTCTTACATTCAACTTATATATATTTATTTTGTAATATTTTTAATATGTTAATAATAGTGGATTAGAGTCCCGAGTCAGAGTGCCCTTCAGAAGAGTTTTCTCTTTAAATGGCAAATCTCTTTTTTCGAAATGGGTGCCGCGTTTGCTCAAAATGGAACAGAAACAACAACGCATCGATGATTCAGAGCACTGTTTGGCACTGTTTACGCGAAATAAACAGGAGTTTTTGCGTCGGTATGTGACAATGGATGAAACTTGGATCCACCACTATACTCCGGAATCAAATCGGCAGTCAGCTGAGTGAAGAGCAGCCGGTGAAAGTCGTCCGAAGCGACCAAAAACTCAACACGGCCGGGAAGGTTATGGCCTTCGTATTTTGGGATGCGCATGGTATAATATTCATCGATCACCTTGAAAAGGGAAAAACCATCGGTAGCGAATATTACATAGCGTTATTGGAGCGTTTGAAGGCAGAAATTGTAAAAAAATGGCCCCATATGAAGAAGAAAAAAGTTCTCTTTCATCAGGACAATGCACCGTGTCACAAGTCGATGGTAACGATGACCAAATTGCATGAGTTGAACTTCGAATTGCTTCAGCACCCACCGTATTCTCCAGACTTGGCCCCCAGCGACTATTGCCTGTTCGCAGACCTCAAAAAGATGCTCCAGGGAAAGAGATTTGGCTCCAACGAAGAAGTGATTGCCGAAACTAACGCCTATTTTGAAACCAAAGATAAATCGTTCTACATGGCTATTGCCTGTTCGCAGACCCCAAAAAGATGCTCCAGGGAAAGACATTTGGCTCCAACGAAGAAGTGATTGCCGAAACTAACGCCTATTTTGAAATCAAAGATAAATCGTTCTACATGGCTGGCATAGAAAAGTTAGGAAAGCGTTGAAATGAATGTATCGCTCTTGAAGGAGACTATGTTGATGAATAAAGAAGAATTTTGGCAAACAAATGTTGTTTTAGTAGTTAGTCCCGGAACTTATTGATCAATGTGTTACATACCAGGGCAACAATAAATTCAGACAAAACAATGGTGGGGATCTTATTATCCATAGGTTGCTGCGTTGAAATGCAGAATTCTGAGTATTTATGCATCATATATCTATTTGAGTTTTGTTCCTTAAACTAAAATAGTGTAAATCACATCTTAAGTATATCTAAATTTTGTTTTTAATGCTCTTTTCGTGATGGCAATGGTAAGCTGGTTGACTTAAAATATGAATTCCTCATAACTCGGCCAGAAGGTCTACATTATCTTAGTATAAATATTAAACACAATGGGGAAAAAGGAATACAGTTTTATACTCGTATGATAATTGAAATGTTTTTTTAAACTGTTACTTTTGTTATTTTAATCTTTCTTAATCATTAAAAAAAAGAATTAAATAAATAAATAAAAATATACAGAAAAATTAAGGATACTAACCTGTGATGAGAAGAAAGTCTGCCTGGACCCAGATCTGAATAAGGAGCCCATCATTCCGTAAGCCAAGTCCATTTTGTGAGTTACATCTCGAATTGATGTTCGAAGTTTAGAAATATCAGGTTTCTCTTTTGTGCTGGAATCTAGGTTTCTATAATTCAAATCAAAGGAAAGATTTTTATTTAGATATTTTTATTTTATTCTTATCCTACATGAAGTGATTGAATATCAAATGTTTTAATATAAATATTACTTGGTTCAAATAAATAAAGGAAAATAAGCATTAACCTTGGGAATAGATATAGCAAAAAAAAAACATTAAATACGTAAAATTACGAGATTTTTAAAAATTGTTTCAAGTATAAATACAAGTAGTAAAATAATGTTGCACCCATTCTCCATTGGTATAAATAACAACAAAATAATTTTGATATATACATAAATGATAATCTCTAAAAAAAGTTTTTTAACCAATGGATTATAAAATAAAAATCAGGGTCTATAAATAAACAGAACCCTTGTGAGTTAATTATTTTTTACAAATGGTACATTTTAACACTTTGTATGCAGGCAGAGATAAATCTCTGATTATATGCGCAATGGGCGCATCAAGTTCATGCATAGCTGCTTAGTGATTAATTATAAAAAAATATAGTTTAGGTTTATAAAAATTTCCATTATTTATAATTCTTATACTTACGACAGTTAAAAAATAAAAATTATAAAAAAGAGGTGATTTGACATAAATAAAGAACATAAAATATGTACATAATGTTATTCCTATAAAATAGCCAAATTTAATAAATATATTTTAGTAAATAAAAAACTTTTCAGAATCACTTTAGCTTATTTCTGAATCACTTAGAAAAATGTGATTCCTAGTCTTCTGGGATTTGAAACAGATAGTAAGAGTAGATGCCTAAACTAAATGGTATGTAAGAATTGTGGAAAACAGACGCAGTATCGTAGAAGAAAAAAAAACATCACTGTTATCTCCGTTGCTAAATTGATATTACAGTCCTTTTGCAGGTTTTTACGAGTGACATTAGTCTGGAGTGTAATCAAATCTCCTGCATGCAAAGCGTTAAATTTGTGGTTACTAATATTAGGAAAAATACTAGAATTTTTTCAAGCATGAAAAAAATTACAAGGTTGTGTTTTTAAGAAAAAACGTAATTAAATTTTCACTTACTTATACATTTCTCCTAACATAACGTCCAGTCCTTGAAGCTCTGCAAAGAGCTGACACTTGTCTGTCCACACATGCAGTTCTTGGACTAATTCTGGAACTATAAGGAATGTTCTCCAACCACGAATCTTCTTTGATTTAAGGATATCACCAAATATGTGATCTCCTATGTAAAGCACATCTTTGCCTTTTGCTCCAATTAAATCAGTGAATACATCACATGAACCTTCAATAAAAAAATCTTTATGATGACAGTGCTTCAACAATGTGTTATAGAAATGTTGCTGTTAAATTAAATGAAGGGTTTGTTTTTCAAATGGTTTTTCACATAAATTTAGGTGTACCCAGCCAATGATTAATTTTAAATTTTCATTTGTATGGTACTCCTTAAAATATACGAACTTGCATTGGAGACATATTGAAGGGCGTGGCTGCGAGACAATATTGTCTCCATTAATCTAGTCTTCAGGTTTTAAAATCACTTGACTTGGCATGAAACTTGCAGTTAGTCATTGCAGTCATACACATGTAGCACATATTAGTATGGTTACCAGATGAACTCTTATCAGTGAGCAATGATAAGTTGATTATGTTTACTAAGAATAAAATATATGTACACGAAGCACAATCACAGTTAACAATTCTTTTTTATGTTTTGTAGAATTCTCTCTATGCATTTTTATAATTATCTTTATGTTTCGAAATATGTATTAATGTATAGTCGGCGGCCATGGTCTAGTAGTCAGGATGCATGCTAAGCAAGCTGCTGGGGTGCACCCAGGTTCCACTTCTAGCAGAATCATTCCAGACTGGTTTTATTCTTAGGCCATTTTACTTCTGAATTTATGTTTTTCTGTAGCTTATATGCTGCTTATCACAAATTCTTAGTGATATTTAGCAAATAGTGTTATATAAAACTGCCTAACAAAAAGCTACAGCAGATTAAACATGTCGATTGCCTTGGAAATTTAATGTCCTTACCATTGGAACTTTGGGTTTAATCTGTCAAGAATGTATGCTTGTTGAAGTGCAACAGCATGTATATAATAAATTAATACACACACAGGCACCTACATCCACATAATGACTGACAATCAAACTCGATCATGATATGTAGATAGCCTATTGCTATTGATTGACTAACGCATTCATTTTGTAAATTTGTGTTTGAGACGAAATGTTTTGATTTATTTTTGAAAATACTCAAAGATTTTTGAGAAATTTGCCTTATGAGGATAATTGATGTCAAGTGGTATGACCGTGTGAAATGTTAGATTGGTTATTTTTAAACTCAGCAATAGCCCATCAATAATACGATAATGCCCAACTTCCATCAGTGATATGTCTGGCCTAACATGTGAGAATGTAAAGTTTCAGGCTGCGGAAAGACCTGGATGGATGTGTTTTATGAATGAACAGAAAGGATGATGGATTAATTTGATTTTCAATCATCACATCTAAATTATAAAACCGAAATAGTTTAAAGGAAAATTTTGAGATATATTTTAAATGTTCGAAAAGATAAGTGTAAATCATAAAGGAAAGTAAAGATAAAATAAGAACAAAAATACCTCCAGAGTAAACTTGATTTTTTTGTAGAGGTCCCGTGTGTGTCCCCACTCGTAGTGCTCCAGTCTTTGTGTCAACTTGTCTAAGGATGGTACCTTCACCGAAGAAGAGAGGCTTGCATGCATCCACCACAATAATATCAAAGTATGTCTTCCAGTCTCTATGTGGATCTTCAGGCTGGAATATTCAGATAGGAAAAGTTAACATTTTCAGATTTTCGAATCAGATTTTCGAAGCGGTACTAATTATTGATAATTGTAATATTGATGTTGTCTTGAAGAATATGGCAGTACATGAAAGTGGACACCAATGATAATTGAACAATAAATACACTTAATTTGAAAATGAAAAAATCTATTTAAGTAGGTTTAAACATTTATAAAACTAACAATCTATTCGTTTGTTGTCTGAGAGCATACTTCTCAAGTAGCAGAGGTTTTTAATTAGTTCTCATCTTTCATTGTTCAGCCGAATGTTGCATTCACTTTCACCCTTTTCAGTTATCATAACTCAGGATTTTGCAACATTAATTCTCGAGTTCTTTCGTTCGCATGCAATATCACTTATCATATGCTGTAGTTAATTTTCATTCTCCACTAACACTATTGTCATTAGTATGAAATAGTTCACATATATTCCCGTTCAACATTTTTGCTTCCTGTGTTTATATTAATTTTAAATTTGTGAGGAATTCGAAGCAGTTTTTAATCAAAAAGCTAAATCAATTTTTTTATTTTTCATGTACTTGTGCCATAACTTAATCGTTTGTTTTAATTGTGTGTTCAAGATTTCATGATTTTCCCTTTTGTTATTGATTTAAATTTTTTTATAAATGTTCTGAGATTTGAATTTCGTTTTTTTTGTATAATTTTTGTAATTGAAATTTGATTTTTGTAAAAGCTGCGGCCATTAAAAATGAAAAAATAAATAACTTTGTTAGGGATTGTTTTCAGATGAAATGATAAAAAAAAACCAAAACATGCTGTGTATTTAAGTAAAAAATGATAAGTTTACTTAAGGAGTAAAAAAGAAAGCTTTCAGTTATTTTAAAATTATTGTTCATAGATTTATTTTATGCTTACCCTGGGTCCATGTGGGAAATCAAACAGGTAAGTCATAATCTTATTGGTAAATTTGTAATCACTATTTGTGAGCAGGAAGACTTTTCCACCACTCTCCCTAATCCTGGTAAGGAACATGGGCAGTCTCTCGTCCTTCTTAACATATTCCTCAACATTCTGTATTGTTTTTGACTTAAGGTCACCTTGAATGTGAACATAATCTACGGCATTTCTAACATCCTGGAAAATGGACTTGAAGGACATAGCTAGGTCACCGCCTCTAACTCCAGTTTTCTCCCTTAAAAAGAATAAAGAATATTAATCAAACTTGAACATAAAAAAATTGTTCTTATTTTTAAAAAAATGTGAAATAATTCTAAATAGGTTGGAAAATATTATATTTCTGAAAAATTAAAGAATGGCAATACCACCCGCACTAAAATTATAAAAATCAATACATATGAAAGTGTTTTAGATTGAAGATAGTATTGTGATATTTTCATATACTCGTAAAGTTAAGTTTGGATCCTAGTTCAAATTACCTACTTGATTATTTAAATTAAAGAGCTTAAGTATTTTTAAAAATCTAGTTTTCATGATTGAGGAACATTAAAACTTCGAGTGTAATGTTATAAAACAAGATATTAATTTATATTTATCAAAAAAAAAAAAAAAGGATTCAAGACAAGGCAAAAAAAATTAACCTACCAACAGGTGAATTTATATAAAAGAGCATGAAAGTGAACAATTTAAAATGAGTACAAATGACTCAGTAGTGTGGTATTTCTGGAAATATAAGACTATGCAGATGACATTTCGAGATTGTCTAAAGCCAACATTTCAAGATTTGAATCACATTTTTTTATTATGTATGAGATATGTAATAAAAATAAATGAACCATAATTTTATTATAATATTAAAAAATATATACCTCGTGTACTGGGGAGAATTTGTGAAGAAATCAATCAAACACGCTAGTAGGTAAGTTTCAGGTAAATTAAATAATGTGTTGAGTACATAAACCCGTGACTCATCCAACTGAAGAAATTTATTTGGATATAATTCGTATACTTGGGAGCTAAAAAAAATTTGTCAAAATTAGATTTTTTCCAATGTGAAAGGTGAATGAATTCTGTGAAAATAATTTGTTTTAGTTTGGATTCTGTCCAATATCTAATTTGAAGACAATGGGTTCAAGGCCTTACAGACAATGAATACAAACATATGTTTTGATTCTTAAGTGAATAAACCGGATTGGAAGCAAAATTAACGTTAACAATTTTTAAAAATATGCGAGCATGATATGAAGTCAATTTTAAAAATATTTTCAATATTTATATTTGTTAAAAAATATATATACACATAGTATAATGTTGTTTGAGTCATTTATTTAAAAGAGATTACAATTATTGATAATTAGAATAATCAAATTTTATGTTGAAATGTTTTAAAGAAGCCTCTTTAGTTCACATTCTTTGAAAGATACTACGTTAAAATGAAAATGTACTCGGAGTTAATTTAGTCACTAAATGTTTAAGATGAGACATTGACAAATTTTATCAAAATTAAAGAATCCATATCTCAAGACATTGAATATTTAGCCTTGTTCGAAATCATTTTCAAGTTGATCTCACAATATTGCATATTAGAAAAACTATTGGCAATAAATTTTTTTTATCATACTGAAAAAATTTATATCAAGATGTAATTTTATATTTATATTAAAGAACTTTAGTTAAAAAATGTTAAGAAAAATTACAAAAGAATTATATTCTGGTTGGTTTAAATCAATTGTCACATGGTAATAAGCCCGCCCAGTTGTACTCTAAAGAACAGGGGTACCCAACCAGTCGATTGCGATCCACCGATCAATCACGACATGCTTTTAAGTAGATCTTTATTTTTTTCTACTATTGTATATTTTTACTTATATAATTACTTATTTTATTTATACATTTAACACTGTATAATTTATGGTTCATTGGATTATTACATTTGATTATAATTTTGTATTTTTTTCTGGATACTGGTAAATCGCTACATCATCCTTAAAAAAAGTAGTTCACTTGAACACAAAGGTTGGACAGCCCAGCCAGTCCCTGCTATAGAAAAAATAGTAATATTATAGAATAATAAAATTGATGAAAAAAAAACCGTAACTTTTTTTATTAAATGTTATAGTGAAACAATTCATTATTGAAAAAATAAATAATCAATATGTACTACTTACTGTTTGAGAAATTCAAATCCATGAACGCATACCAAAATGTTACCATAAGCATCCACTTTTAAAAGATTGCCGTAGAGTGTGTCAAACCATAAACCTCTGAAATGTGAAACATTACTCTGTTATTAAGGTGATATAAAAGTTTTTGACAGTTTTAATTTTACAAAAGTGTATTAAGGTGGTATCCTACTCTAGGAGGCGTTAATTTCGGGCGTTTTTTGACTTAATAAAAAAAAAACTAAAAACATTTTTCGTATGCATTTTTTTACAGTTTGTTTATTGATGATTTGAGAATGTACAAAAAAAAAATTTTAATTCAAGATGTTATCAGCTGTTATATCTTGTAAAAAAAAAGGGTGAGCTGGTCGACATGATTGAAGCCCTTTCGTAAATCTAAAACAAAAATTATACACAGTTTCTTGATAAGAAATAATTTTTTTATAGTTGGTACCAAAGAGATAAAAAAAAACCGTAAAATGGCGGCTGTATGAAAAAAAAAAAATTTTATAACCTTTTTTTCAAATATAATTTTTTTTTAAAATAGTGAAAAAAATTTATGGAAGTTTCATACAAAATTTGAAGGCAATCGGTTGGATAGAGCTTGAGATTTTATATCGATCAGGTCGAAAAAAGCAGTTTCAAGAAAAACGCGTTTAAAGTTTTGAGATTATTGTCTGAGCCATATCGGTGCGGCGTAATTCCTGCCTCATTTATAGCTATAACTTCGTAAATATTGAGAATTTTAAAATTTCCTTTTGAGAACATATTTTTAAAGGTCTACTTAAAATTTTTTTTTTCAAATTTCTAGAGTAGAATACCCCCTTAAGAAAAGTATTGTTTAACAGAAGATTTTAAAAATCTTTTTAAGATTCAGTCTCTTATCAAAGATCATCATCACAGAAAGGCATAAAGGCCAAAGACAGAACATTTTGAATCAATTGATAAAAAAGAATAGTAAAAAAAATCTTAAAAAAAGGATTTAAAAAAAAACGGGAGTCGCGTTATAATCCTAGTCACCTTATAGTCAGACCAATATACTCGTATTACCAGTAGTAACAAACCATATGAATTCTCAATTCCAGACTAAGTTTGTAAAAAAATATTTAATTTTTATGAATGCATTCTTGCTATTTTTAAACAAATTATCAATTCACTGATTTGACAGAAAATGAAATAGATTATAATGGAACATTTTATATCTCCTTTCTTTTTGGAGTGACTTGTCCGATGTTCATATTAGCTTACCTTGATTTTTTTAAAAGCTGCCCAAAAGGGTTGTACAATTATTGGATGTTTAAACCATATCAACTAACAATTAGATTGAAAACAAAGTAGATATCATCCAGACATAACAATCATAGAGAAAATTTTACAAGAAGGACAACAAAGGATTAAATGTTAATTTCTAAAATACTACTCTGTTATTACAAACGTACTAAAAATTAAAATAATATTTTGAATGAATGGTTAGATATTTCAGATAAACGTATTTTCAGATTTTTATATTAAATTATAATGTATTTTGTTCTTCTTGTCAAATTTGCATGATAGTTTTAATGTTATTCCTAGAAGGTGTAGATAGATATATAGTATATACTCGTATATACTATTCTAAAGTTTCTTATATATACTCATACCTTACCTTATTGGGAAAGATGGATCGTATTCAAAGTCCATTATTTCTTGCGGGTAACCTAAATTGACCAGGTGCTCTTTGACTAAATTGAATCCCAATGTTTCATACTGTGGTGATTTGTACTCTAGAAAATAAAAATGGGCATACAATTAGAAAATTATATACATATACCTATGCCATTTGCCTTTTGGAGTAGGAGAAGGTAGTTTTTGTCCATGTGCATTTACTCGAGGACACTTTTACTTTGTCATACATATTATTCTCAAAATTCTCACCATTCCCTGCCAGATATCACCAAATGTCTTCAAACATTTTTTCTGCGAGTCTTTTTCTTCCTCGATTTCTACAACTTTTGCTCTATTATGATCATTTCAAAACACAGTTATTTAATCTTGGGAATGTAAATAATGTAATATATTTTTATCTTATATTTTATAGAATTTTCACCCACTGTTGCTTAGAATGCATCAGGTTCCTGTATGGTATGATCTCGTACTCGTATACTAAAAAAAATTTAAAATCACGCAGTGACTCTTTTTGTGCCATGAAAAAGAAGCAGTGGTGCTGAGTAAAAGTCTAAATTATAGTAGGAATAAAATCAAGGAAGAATTGAATAAAACATTTAAGAAAATCAACTTGGGTCAAACGAAACGCTATGGGGATAAGTTTCTAAATATATCACCTAATTTTAGGTACCACTTTAAAAAAATCACCAAAACTAATCTTGATCACCAAAAAGTCAGATATCAGAGTCAATTGGACTGAAGATAGTTCATATATATATTATATATTAATCAATTTCATGAGATTATTATTCCATTAAATGTCCACAAAATGTGAGGTACAAATATTGTAGACCAGAACGGCCACATAAAGGGCAGCAAGAAAAACAGACTAAATAAAAGGAAAACTCTTTTTCATTGAAACTATAATGGTCAGTGAGGATTTGGGAGGTCCAGAAATCCATCAAACATGTTATATAATTTTTTATCATAAAATAAAAATGGAATAATACATGCTTCATTTTCTAAGAAGATTAAACAAAGAAAAAGGAATAAACTTCACTTATAATTTCTTTCAAATTCAGATTGATCTTGGTGCCACATTCGCATTTTGAGGCAGAAAAAGCAAATGGTTGTTCATTTCATAATAAAGATTATTTACATACAAGGTAATAAATTTTTCTCTTTCCAAAAATGAAAATGCAGCTCAATAGGAAAATATTCAATACGATAGAGATCAATACTCTGTACCAGGATGTGTTGAAGACGCTGAGAGAGAATGAATTCTAACAGTTCTTCAAATTGTTAAAATTCCCCCGCAGGGGACTACTTCCAGGGTGATGAAAGTCATTATTTTTTTGCTAAGCTGTTGCTTTTTTTAATATAAATTTCGGGAACTTCTGGGCAGCACCTCGTATATAATCCATTGTTTTTCAAGACTTTTGTGTGAATGTTGATGAAGAGTTATTTAGAAGTGATTTCAAAATGGGATAAACTAAAATCCAATCAGCTTTATCAACTATACAAATAATTCTTCAATCACTCACACATTTATTTAATAAAGTGATTTTTTTATTTACCTGCCAGGGTATAATCCATATCAAATCCATAAAATTTTATATTTTCCAAGTGAAGTGAGCGATTCACGAATATTCTGTAAACAAAAAAATACATTGGTTATAAAAAAGTTATTGCAGCTAAAATTGTATATAAATATGGATCTTTTCTTTTAAATACAGGTTTCATTTTATTTTTCATACATATGGTACAAGGTGTCCAGAAAACAGTATGTAAAGAAAAATATAATAAATATTTTTACACATAAGAAAAAAACATTAATAAATAAAACAATTCATAAATAATTATGGTTTGACTGATTTTGTAATAAAAAATGGTTTTGTTGATGTTATTGATAATAATGACAATCTAGAGTAGTTTTGTTGATGTTATTGATAATAATGACAATCTAGAGTAGTTTTGTTGATGTTATTGATAATAATGACAATTTAGAGTAGTTTTGTTGATGTTATTGATAATAATGACAATCTAGAGTAGTTTTCTTATGTTCTCAATACAAACAGAAAAATCGATTGGTAATTCAGACAATATTATTTCCTAATACATTCTATTTCATTATTTAGTGTAACATATTACTAAAAAAGACATCTGCTGCTAAAAATGGTATTGACATTTTCTATTTTGACATCATAGGATATCTGCCTTTTTATTTGGAGGAAGTACTGTGAAAATCTGCAGAAATCCAAGGCAGCATTGAGTATATCTCTGAAAGATCTCTCAAAATGATATTTAATTATGAAATATTGCTGTATGTATGGTATTTAATATTCATCTAACTATGCCATTGTGTGTTTTCAGACAGCAATTCGATACCAGGTACCGATAGCAGGTCACAGCCTACAACAAGTAAAAATAATTTATTTGGCATCTTTAAGTGACATTGGCCATTAATGAAAAGAACTTAAGCTTTTTTCATGTATATGCACCTTGTCATGCACTCTCCTATTTTTTAAGACTTTTTCCTTTCAGAATTGGATTCATTCACTAATGTCACAAACATCCTGATCAGAATGGACTCTCCTTGTTCCAAAATTGGCACACATAATATTTTAATGGATCACGATACTGAGTTATTTTAATACTCTCTGGAAACTGTAGCCAAATAATTCTTCAAATAAATTACCACCTGAATCAAATTATTTTCGACTAAATATGTGTAGGGCTAAAGTGCATGCAACACAAACACATAGTTTCGTCATAAATTTTCAATCCCACACATCATAAGTTGCAATATTTTTTTGAATGTATTTAAAAATACTCTGCAGTGGCCTAAAACATATGCCTAATTTTGTGACTAGAAAGTATTAACATTTGAAAATCGTATTTTTTTTGCTATAAGGAAAAAATATTTGATTTTTTCAGCAAAACAAAATTACACATGGTCGGGTTTCTGGCATAAATTGGGAAGTGTAAAATTTCTAAAAATGAAATTATTTGGTAATTACCGTATTTATTCGATTCTAAGACACATTTTTTCCCATATTCTCGTAAATATATCTAAATACGGGTATGCGTCTTAAAATCGATATGAATTTTACAATCTGGAAGTCTTCCTAGCAAGCTTGATGCATTTTGCGAACATTTGTCCCAATGGGTTAAAAATAAAATCGAGCAAAAACGTAATGACTTGGTTGTGATTCCTGGTGGAATGACTACTTAACTGTAACCACGCGATTGTTTCAGTCAGCAAACCATTTAAAAATTACTTAAGAAAATAAATATGAATCCTGACTGAAAGCCTTCGGTAATAATGAAGAAATCGTCAGAATAGTGTAGCATTCATTAAAAATGTTGCATCACCAACGCTCTCGGTGGCTCAGAAGACAATATACAGTCAAATCTCGTTATAACGAATACCGAAGTAACGAAATTTTCAGTATTACAAATAATTTTTGCAGTCCCGAAGAACATTACTTAACAGCAGTGCTAAAAGAATCTCGTTTAAATGAAATAAAATCGAGTATAGCGATTTTTTTTTAAAGAAATTTATTAAATACGCGCTCACACACGAACTTCATAATTATTTAGAGATTAGTATCCCATGTAACATTGCATCACTTCGGTTTAGGTCTCCATCAGAATGTCAACATTTGTTTTGACAGTCTCCAGAGCGAATCTTTAGTATTGTATTAATCGTCGCGGAGGTATGTTTAGTTTTGACGCATTCTTTCGTGATGTTATAAACATTTAAATTTCTGCACCTTTAAATGGATAAACTGTGGACGATGATCTTGAAAGAAAAAATGGAAATTCTGGGAAAAATAAGCACGGGGCATAAAAAATTTATTGTAGCGACCCAATAAAAAATAACGTATTTTATTACTAATTTTGTCTTATTACTTTATAAACATATAACTTATGTATGCAGCTGTATACGTAAAGATGTAATTGTGTATTGCGATTAATGAATAAAATATAGTACATGCGAATAAAAATGTTTTTTCTTCAGTTTCGTTATAACGAAACGATTTAATAGCTAGCTCATTAGAAGTTCGTTATAGCGAGATTTGACTGTATTGAGGTATAATAAAGATATCGAGGGCTCAGAAGAATCATACTCTGATTGACTCAAAAGGAAGTGATGAATGACATATATATTTATAGATAGAGAATTGTTGTTAGTACATTGAATTCTACTATAAAAATACTTGTGATATATATTATAGCGTTTTTTTTTTACAATCAAAGCTTTTTTTATCTTGGCGGTACAAAAATTGAGGTGCGTCTTATACTTGAAGGCGTCGCGTCGTAAGATCGAAAAAATACGGTATCATAAAATGGCTGATAAAAAATGGAATTTATATTTTTACTATGAATATTATTTTCGAAGGAGTTTCAACTTTCAAATTAAAATATCTCAGGAAGAATACTATAAATGTTAGTTACCAATTTGTACTAGAAACCCGATATATCCTTTTTAGTGGCAATCTAAAGTCACAAGAGTACTTTGTTAGCGTTACAACAGATTTACTGGTCAATTTTCGAGATGTTCCTAAACCAAGTTACGCAAATAATGTTTCAACCATTTTATCATTTATATGGTAACGTTTATTAACCAAAGGCACTAACAAGGGTGCATTTCCCAAAACGCGTCCACTTATGAATTTTCTTCAAGGTTTCTATATTGTCAGCCTCCTGACACTGCAGAGAAAGTCTATTCTATGATACTATAAGTTACTTTGAAAGTCTGAGGGTCTGTTTGTTCGATTCACCTCTGGACAAGACGGTTTATATTTATTTATTTAACACTTCATTGCAAAACAATCTGACGGAAGCGCAATTCTCCATCAAATTCATTATAAAAATAACGTGCTTCTTGCGCGGTTTATTTGTCAATTGGCAGGAGCCGTCGACTCTTTCCAATCACTCTAAAAAATAGCCCCTTAATCCGAATTTTCATCGAACCAAACGTTTGCAAATCGAAGTTTTCCAATAGAGTTTTCTTGCGCCGCTGCAACCGTTAAATTAAATTATCTGCTTGTGTGATATGATAAATCTAGAGCCTTTCGGAAGATTAAAAACATTCTATTTTCTGCAAGCCGAAGACGCCCTCGGGGTAGTTTCATGTAATTACGTGGCGCAGAAAAAGAAGTAACCATACCACGATCGAGAGGCAGACTAAGTGAATAGCAAATTTTAACAAAGGCAAAAAATCAGAAAACAGCTGAAATAGGTCGAATAGTATTTTCATAGTGCGTATCAATCGTTGCCTACCAACATGAGAATTCTATTCATATCCACTTCGCTTTTGAAGAGTGATCAAACCATCACTCAGATTTAAAAGTTATGAATGTCACCATATTTCTGGTATTCTTCTTCAATCTATCATCCGTCCACTGGAGACTCAGCTATAATTACTGTTTCGTATTGTTTCGGATTAAATACTCACCCTCCATGGCCTAGTTGATCTCCAAAACCAGTCGATACGGGTCTCGATTCTCGTTTGGAAACCATATTTTATAGAAGGGTTTCAGTCTTGTTTTCACTTAAGGCCTCGTTAACATCTTTCTGGTTGGATGGAAGATATTGCCACGTAGTAATAAACGCACCAAGTTATGCTGTATACAATGAAAGTGTAATACAATACTATAATACAATACTCCACAAATTTCTAGACTCCAGTCTGTTTTCAATGCAGCTGCTAGGTTGATAAATAGTAGTATATATAGTAGTCATAAATATTGCCATATTGGTCCGCTTCCAATAAGTCTACATTAGTTAAGTATCGCGAACGGATTGATTTCAAACGTTGTCTCTTTATATTCATGTCCCTTAATGTCATGTCTCCATTAAATCTTTCGAATCTGTGTCTGAGGGATGTTCCTTCGCACAGAAGTAGAACGTTGAGGTCGATTTCTTTTTCATCTAATAAATTGGTTATTCCAAATCAATCCCACAGGGCGGGGTATTGTGATAGAGTTTTTGCTGATCGTTGCTGGTCCTGTAGTGTGGAATGGTCTACCTCCTAGTGTCAGAGATGGGCAACGTGTGCAGTTTTAGAAAGAACTCGAAAACAATTCTTTGTGGGAGGTTTTATCAAAAATTTATGAGGTAGTTCGAATCCTTAGAGCGTCCTTGAGAAAAGTTTGTTCTCTAAATAGCGCTATATAAATTATCCTTTTATTATTAATATTAATACTCGGGATATTTTAGATTTATTTCGATGAGAATTTAACTAAAATTTATTTACGGTCACTATCTATCGCTAGAAATTATGACATTGAGAAGATAACAAATTACATCCCACGTTAATTAAAGATGACAGAAAAATAACGATCGATAAAGTATTACGTCAATTTGGTATCAATAAAGTTTCGAGCACATAAGTTCTCGGGTAACAAGATAAACTTCAATATGTTCTAGCGACACTTTTAATGTCAATTTATTTAAAGAAAAGTAACAGATCATTTCAGAAAACATATTATTCACATTTAACTATAAATAGAACGCTTCTAGATAAACATGCTGTGAACAAATACTCGTAATATTTTGAAAACAAGCATTTATCTTAAGAACCTACTCAACGATTCTAGAAGATTCTTTGCTCGACCGACGCAAAGCACTTTTTTATTCAACGACCATATTTTATTAAGATCGATTATAAGATTCGTTTTGCGTATTTCACATATTCTTTTAAAAACTAGAACATTTTCCCAGAATAGACTAAAACCAACAAGTTTGCCAAGAGAATAAAAAAATAATGAGTTTTTATTGGTAACGAAAACGCTAACAAAAAATATGACAAGATTCTATGTGCCTAAAATTATTATGTATAAAAATGATGTATGTAAAATCTAATTAACAATACAAAAAAATACTTGAGAAGGATTTTTCTTCTTTAGGTGCCGCATTCTATCGGAGGTTGTCCGCCATCATAGCGATTTTTATTTTCTTCACCAATTTATGTGGCGTCTTCCTCTACCTCGTTTGCCATTTATTATTTCTTGAGTGATTAGTTGTGTTATGTTTCGATATTATTCCATACTGAGAGATCGCAGATTAGTTGGATTAGATATGTCCTTCGAATTCCAGAGGATTTTTTGCCTAAGCGGATCATTCTGACGATTCCAGTAAGAAAGTGACCTGTAGGCTATCCTAGGTATATACGAGTACAATAGATTAAAACAGATGCAGAAAATGTGCGAAGACAAATTGAGCATGCAATGAAACACAATAAGTGTCTCCGAGTAAGTGTTATGGCCTTGTGCAAGTGATGAGATCTGTGGAGAGGATGATAATATAAAAAGACAAAAATATGGTACAGCTTCACTCTCACCATTAAGTTAGATTGTCAGCCTGTAGTCTGTACTCTGGATGGTGACGCTTGTATATATGTTACGTATATTGTCAGTCTGTAGTATGTTCTCTGGATGGTGACGCTTGTATATATGTTACGTATATTGTCAGTCTGTAGTCTGTACTCTGGATGGTGACGCTTGTATATATGTTACGTATATTGGTTAATTTTCAGCAAGCAGAATCTTTACAGATCCCATCTGTATTTCCCGACAGCAAAGAATTCCAGAAGACTATTAATCACATTGAACACATATCAACTTTTCTCGGGCAAATTCATATAACGCTAATTTTTATCGTTTAAACACGGTCTTGAAACTTATCTACGAATCGTCAAGATTGGAAATAGCATTATAACATATTTATGATATAAATAGGTGCATTATCAAATCGTGTCAGTAAACGTTTTCACATTAGCAAGGTCTGATATCCCAGCAGAAACTCTCCGCACGTGTGTTTTCTCCATATTCCCGGGTTAACAATTGAATCATAAACCTTGAAAAGTAAATGATAAAAAAATATCGATAAGCTTGATATGTGGACATGATGTGGCGATGGCACTGAACGAGTACATATTGGTAACATCGATGATAAACAGATCAAGGTATTGGGGAGCTACAAACTAGAAAACTTTTATTTACATCGTTATGAAATATTTTTGATATAAACAAGATCTCGACGTGTATTTGGAGGAAGTACTGTGAAAATCTGCAGAAATCCAAGGCAGCATTGAGTATATCTCTGAAAGATCTCTCAAAATGATATTTAATTATGAAATATTGCTGTATGTATGGTATTTAATATTCATCTAACTATGCCATTGTGTGTTTTCAGACAGCAATTCGATACCAGGTACCGATAGCAGGTCACAGCCTACAACAAGTAAAAATAATTTATTTGGCATCTTTAAGTGACATTGGCCATTAATGAAAAGAACTTAAGCTTTTTTCATGTATATGCACCTTGTCATGCACTCTCCTATTTTTTAAGACTTTTTCCTTTCAGAATTGGATTCATTCACTAATGTCACAAACATCCTGATCAGAATGGACTCTCCTTGTTCCAAAATTGGCACACATAATATTTTAATGGATCACGATACTGAGTTATTTTAATACTCTCTGGAAACTGTAGCCAAATAATTCTTCAAATAAATTACCACCTGAATCAAATTATTTTCGACTAAATATGTGTAGGGCTAAAGTGCATGCAACACAAACACATAGTTTCGTCATAAATTTTCAATCCCACACATCATAAGTTGCAATATTTTTTTGAATGTATTTAAAAATACTCTGCAGTGGCCTAAAACATATGCCTAATTTTGTGACTAGAAAGTATTAACATTTGAAAATCGTATTTTTTTTGCTATAAGGAAAAAATATTTGATTTTTTCAGCAAAACAAAATTACACATGGTCGGGTTTCTGGCATAAATTGGGAAGTGTAAAATTTCTAAAAATGAAATTATTTGGTAATTACCGTATTTATTCGATTCTAAGACACATTTTTTCCCATATTCTCGTAAATATATCTAAATACGGGTATGCGTCTTAAAATCGATATGAATTTTACAATCTGGAAGTCTTCCTAGCAAGCTTGATGCATTTTGCGAACATTTGTCCCAATGGGTTAAAAATAAAATCGAGCAAAAACGTAATGACTTGGTTGTGATTCCTGGTGGAATGACTACTTAACTGTAACCACGCGATTGTTTCAGTCAGCAAACCATTTAAAAATTACTTAAGAAAATAAATATGAATCCTGACTGAAAGCCTTCGGTAATAATGAAGAAATCGTCAGAATAGTGTAGCATTCATTAAAAATGTTGCATCACCAACGCTCTCGGTGGCTCAGAAGACAATATACAGTCAAATCTCGTTATAACGAATACCGAAGTAACGAAATTTTCAGTATTACAAATAATTTTTGCAGTCCCGAAGAACATTACTTAACAGCAGTGCTAAAAGAATCTCGTTTAAATGAAATAAAATCGAGTATAGCGATTTTTTTTTAAAGAAATTTATTAAATACGCGCTCACACACGAACTTCATAATTATTTAGAGATTAGTATCCCATGTAACATTGCATCACTTCGGTTTAGGTCTCCATCAGAATGTCAACATTTGTTTTGACAGTCTCCAGAGCGAATCTTTAGTATTGTATTAATCGTCGCGGAGGTATGTTTAGTTTTGACGCATTCTTTCGTGATGTTATAAACATTTAAATTTCTGCACCTTTAAATGGATAAACTGTGGACGATGATCTTGAAAGAAAAAATGGAAATTCTGGGAAAAATAAGCACGGGGCATAAAAAATTTATTGTAGCGACCCAATAAAAAATAACGTATTTTATTACTAATTTTGTCTTATTACTTTATAAACATATAACTTATGTATGCAGCTGTATACGTAAAGATGTAATTGTGTATTGCGATTAATGAATAAAATATAGTACATGCGAATAAAAATGTTTTTTCTTCAGTTTCGTTATAACGAAACGATTTAATAGCTAGCTCATTAGAAGTTCGTTATAGCGAGATTTGACTGTATTGAGGTATAATAAAGATATCGAGGGCTCAGAAGAATCATACTCTGATTGACTCAAAAGGAAGTGATGAATGACATATATATTTATAGATAGAGAATTGTTGTTAGTACATTGAATTCTACTATAAAAATACTTGTGATATATATTATAGCGTTTTTTTTTTACAATCAAAGCTTTTTTTATCTTGGCGGTACAAAAATTGAGGTGCGTCTTATACTTGAAGGCGTCGCGTCGTAAGATCGAAAAAATACGGTATCATAAAATGGCTGATAAAAAATGGAATTTATATTTTTACTATGAATATTATTTTCGAAGGAGTTTCAACTTTCAAATTAAAATATCTCAGGAAGAATACTATAAATGTTAGTTACCAATTTGTACTAGAAACCCGATATATCCTTTTTAGTGGCAATCTAAAGTCACAAGAGTACTTTGTTAGCGTTACAACAGATTTACTGGTCAATTTTCGAGATGTTCCTAAACCAAGTTACGCAAATAATGTTTCAACCATTTTATCATTTATATGGTAACGTTTATTAACCAAAGGCACTAACAAGGGTGCATTTCCCAAAACGCGTCCACTTATGAATTTTCTTCAAGGTTTCTATATTGTCAGCCTCCTGACACTGCAGAGAAAGTCTATTCTATGATACTATAAGTTACTTTGAAAGTCTGAGGGTCTGTTTGTTCGATTCACCTCTGGACAAGACGGTTTATATTTATTTATTTAACACTTCATTGCAAAACAATCTGACGGAAGCGCAATTCTCCATCAAATTCATTATAAAAATAACGTGCTTCTTGCGCGGTTTATTTGTCAATTGGCAGGAGCCGTCGACTCTTTCCAATCACTCTAAAAAATAGCCCCTTAATCCGAATTTTCATCGAACCAAACGTTTGCAAATCGAAGTTTTCCAATAGAGTTTTCTTGCGCCGCTGCAACCGTTAAATTAAATTATCTGCTTGTGTGATATGATAAATCTAGAGCCTTTCGGAAGATTAAAAACATTCTATTTTCTGCAAGCCGAAGACGCCCTCGGGGTAGTTTCATGTAATTACGTGGCGCAGAAAAAGAAGTAACCATACCACGATCGAGAGGCAGACTAAGTGAATAGCAAATTTTAACAAAGGCAAAAAATCAGAAAACAGCTGAAATAGGTCGAATAGTATTTTCATAGTGCGTATCAATCGTTGCCTACCAACATGAGAATTCTATTCATATCCACTTCGCTTTTGAAGAGTGATCAAACCATCACTCAGATTTAAAAGTTATGAATGTCACCATATTTCTGGTATTCTTCTTCAATCTATCATCCGTCCACTGGAGACTCAGCTATAATTACTGTTTCGTATTGTTTCGGATTAAATACTCACCCTCCATGGCCTAGTTGATCTCCAAAACCAGTCGATACGGGTCTCGATTCTCGTTTGGAAACCATATTTTATAGAAGGGTTTCAGTCTTGTTTTCACTTAAGGCCTCGTTAACATCTTTCTGGTTGGATGGAAGATATTGCCACGTAGTAATAAACGCACCAAGTTATGCTGTATACAATGAAAGTGTAATACAATACTATAATACAATACTCCACAAATTTCTAGACTCCAGTCTGTTTTCAATGCAGCTGCTAGGTTGATAAATAGTAGTATATATAGTAGTCATAAATATTGCCATATTGGTCCGCTTCCAATAAGTCTACATTAGTTAAGTATCGCGAACGGATTGATTTCAAACGTTGTCTCTTTATATTCATGTCCCTTAATGTCATGTCTCCATTAAATCTTTCGAATCTGTGTCTGAGGGATGTTCCTTCGCACAGAAGTAGAACGTTGAGGTCGATTTCTTTTTCATCTAATAAATTGGTTATTCCAAATCAATCCCACAGGGCGGGGTATTGTGATAGAGTTTTTGCTGATCGTTGCTGGTCCTGTAGTGTGGAATGGTCTACCTCCTAGTGTCAGAGATGGGCAACGTGTGCAGTTTTAGAAAGAACTCGAAAACAATTCTTTGTGGGAGGTTTTATCAAAAATTTATGAGGTAGTTCGAATCCTTAGAGCGTCCTTGAGAAAAGTTTGTTCTCTAAATAGCGCTATATAAATTATCCTTTTATTATTAATATTAATACTCGGGATATTTTAGATTTATTTCGATGAGAATTTAACTAAAATTTATTTACGGTCACTATCTATCGCTAGAAATTATGACATTGAGAAGATAACAAATTACATCCCACGTTAATTAAAGATGACAGAAAAATAACGATCGATAAAGTATTACGTCAATTTGGTATCAATAAAGTTTCGAGCACATAAGTTCTCGGGTAACAAGATAAACTTCAATATGTTCTAGCGACACTTTTAATGTCAATTTATTTAAAGAAAAGTAACAGATCATTTCAGAAAACATATTATTCACATTTAACTATAAATAGAACGCTTCTAGATAAACATGCTGTGAACAAATACTCGTAATATTTTGAAAACAAGCATTTATCTTAAGAACCTACTCAACGATTCTAGAAGATTCTTTGCTCGACCGACGCAAAGCACTTTTTTATTCAACGACCATATTTTATTAAGATCGATTATAAGATTCGTTTTGCGTATTTCACATATTCTTTTAAAAACTAGAACATTTTCCCAGAATAGACTAAAACCAACAAGTTTGCCAAGAGAATAAAAAAATAATGAGTTTTTATTGGTAACGAAAACGCTAACAAAAAATATGACAAGATTCTATGTGCCTAAAATTATTATGTATAAAAATGATGTATGTAAAATCTAATTAACAATACAAAAAAATACTTGAGAAGGATTTTTCTTCTTTAGGTGCCGCATTCTATCGGAGGTTGTCCGCCATCATAGCGATTTTTATTTTCTTCACCAATTTATGTGGCGTCTTCCTCTACCTCGTTTGCCATTTATTATTTCTTGAGTGATTAGTTGTGTTATGTTTCGATATTATTCCATACTGAGAGATCGCAGATTAGTTGGATTAGATATGTCCTTCGAATTCCAGAGGATTTTTTGCCTAAGCGGATCATTCTGACGATTCCAGTAAGAAAGTGACCTGTAGGCTATCCTAGGTATATACGAGTACAATAGATTAAAACAGATGCAGAAAATGTGCGAAGACAAATTGAGCATGCAATGAAACACAATAAGTGTCTCCGAGTAAGTGTTATGGCCTTGTGCAAGTGATGAGATCTGTGGAGAGGATGATAATATAAAAAGACAAAAATATGGTACAGCTTCACTCTCACCATTAAGTTAGATTGTCAGCCTGTAGTCTGTACTCTGGATGGTGACGCTTGTATATATGTTACGTATATTGTCAGTCTGTAGTATGTTCTCTGGATGGTGACGCTTGTATATATGTTACGTATATTGTCAGTCTGTAGTCTGTACTCTGGATGGTGACGCTTGTATATATGTTACGTATATTGGTTAATTTTCAGCAAGCAGAATCTTTACAGATCCCATCTGTATTTCCCGACAGCAAAGAATTCCAGAAGACTATTAATCACATTGAACACATATCAACTTTTCTCGGGCAAATTCATATAACGCTAATTTTTATCGTTTAAACACGGTCTTGAAACTTATCTACGAATCGTCAAGATTGGAAATAGCATTATAACATATTTATGATATAAATAGGTGCATTATCAAATCGTGTCAGTAAACGTTTTCACATTAGCAAGGTCTGATATCCCAGCAGAAACTCTCCGCACGTGTGTTTTCTCCATATTCCCGGGTTAACAATTGAATCATAAACCTTGAAAAGTAAATGATAAAAAAATATCGATAAGCTTGATATGTGGACATGATGTGGCGATGGCACTGAACGAGTACATATTGGTAACATCGATGATAAACAGATCAAGGTATTGGGGAGCTACAAACTAGAAAACTTTTATTTACATCGTTATGAAATATTTTTGATATAAACAAGATCTCGACGTGTATTTGTTCATTTGAACATTTCGTGTATTTACTTTGTAGTATACTCGTAAAACAAATACCGTGATTTAAATAAATTTCTTTCAATCATAGCTTTCATTTTATACTAAATAATATTCTGTAAACACGAAGTTTTCCAAAAAAGTATGTGTAACTGATACTAATGATAAGTTTCACCAAAATAAAGGGTGTAGAAAGGTGGCAGAAGCTATGAGTATTTTCATTGCAAATACAAAAATGATTCTAAAGAACGAGAGAATTTGCCCAATTATGAACTATTTTAAAAGTCGCCTCTGTTTAATTAGTCTCGCATTAAACTGATGACAGATTATTTGTTTTTAGGCTTCAATAATTGTAATAATTAATTCGCAGAAAATAAATAACCCTCTCAAAAACCCTTTATACGATAAACTGGTATACTTTATAGATATAATAAAATACTATACTTTTCGCGATATTGATTATAAAAATACACAATATTGTTGACATTTGAGTGTGTGTAAATAAATTTCAAGGAAATAGAGGAAATAAAAACCGTAGCTGTTTATCGATAGAAAACACGATGTTCAAAAGACTGGTACGATAAATATACCTACTATAAAAGAAAAAAAATATGGACACATTTCTACAAGTTTATAAGGAATTATTTATAAGTCAGATATTAGGAATAACGTACTTAATCTTTATATTTACAAATGATTAAAAATAATATGGTATTTTAAAAAATAAGTTTAGGTTGATCACAAAAAATGATAAAACGATTGACAATTGTTTAGTTTTAGAAGCGTTCTGATGATGGCCGCTGACAAACGACCACATATATCGAGGGATTAACATACGTAAAAAGCAATCTGTGTAACTTTTATCATTTGTACCAAAAACATTTACAATTTTTCACCCGTCTAAACTGGAACTCTTGACGTCAAATAGTAAATGCGTAAGTTGAACCGAGAATAATTAGCTTGAAAGTGCTCGTATATAAAGTGGACCTGGCAACAAGCTTTGATTAAATGTAAACACACAACCAGGTGATCAATCTTCACTGAAATATCAGATGAAGTGTACGAGTATATTGATTTTATATAAAACTTTGTGTGGAATATGTTGTACGAAATGTGTTAACTTTAGGATTCAATTACGCTTACTATACTGTAAATGACATAACGAAACATTTCGTAATAAAATAATATGAACAGAGAAGACTGAATGAACGAAAAGAGGTTTACATCTAAAGCTATAAAGTTAGTTCAAATGATTGTGACTTCATTAAAGGGGAAATGAAACTAGCTAATGGTAATCAAAGCCCTAAATGATCTACAACCTAGATATTTTAATGAATTTTTTTGCTCACTTTGGAGTTAATTCGTAAGCAAGCAATAATCTTATTTTTTTTGGCATTTTATTCAAATTCTTTTGATATTGGAAATAAGAGAGAATACTAAGTACAATAGATTGGCTATTAACTGGCGCTAGAGAAGTATAACAATGTCTATGTTAACAGCCAGGAGATATTTGATTGAAAAAATATTCCAAGAAAAGAATCGAGACATAGGCAATTTATTGTGTTCTCGTACCTAACCACATACACAAAAATATTATTTGTAGCCTTTATAAAGATATGTCAGAAATAAAACAACATTGAATTAATATATATTTAGTCGTTATTATTGAATTCTTTAATTTATATTCGGGAGAGTTGGGAATTTTGTTTTACTTGAACAAGTAATTTAGTTGCTTAATTTTAATGGGTTGCGCGTTATTGAGGTTTTAAAATACATAATAAATTCTCGCGCGTCTTCCTATTTACGAACTTTTTTGTTTTTACTTCTTTGGATAATATTTCTACTAAACTGAATTTGCGCTCACTCAAAAATATTGCTTTTCAAAAACAACTATTGGATGTATATTTCCAAGACAAGTCCATTCATAGGTACATTTACACAAGTTCAACACAAAGAGTCCAATTAAACTGAAGATAATACCATACCAAACTATTGTATGGTTAGGACTTCAGTATTGCTCGAAATACTGGACCATGCATAACTCTTACCAGAAGAAAATGAATATTGCAGAAATGCGAATGTAACGCGAAAGTCACGTTCAGATATAAAATCAGAAGTCAATATCAGTGTTTTTACCTTAGAGGAGCTATGTTAATAATGCAGACAGCTTCGTAAGTGTATGATAGGCATGTGACGAGAAGATCTGAATATTAAGTTATGAACCTGGACCTTCATCAACCGAAAAACCAACGGAGACAACCCAAAAATATATGAATATCGTCATAATGGCAAAGAATATGCGACCGGACTGTCATAAAACGATACCTAAATGAAAAGAAACTAAGCTTGCCAACTATTGTAGAAGAACCGACTAACTTAAGATTATAAATCAAGATATAGGATAAGGCTAGGAAGAAGAAACAGAATTTTACAATACCAACATTAAGACAGTAATGAATTTTCAAAGAAATGTTCACGAAACCATACATTAATAAAAATGTATCTTGAAAGCGAATTCATCATATTACAAACAACCACTGGATAGTTCTGCAATGGACAATTCTTGTTTCCCTTACTTGAATAACAAATAAAAAAAATATTTATTCGAATTAAATAAATACAAACTTCAATAATACGTAAAAATATTATAATTTTATTACTCGACTACATTTCTCAACCTTCATAATTTAAGAATCGGTAAACACTCAAACAGTTTGACGTCTCGCATACTGAAACTGATTATGTAGAAATATGTTATATTGATGATCTGATCGGCCATTGCATAAAGGTTCAAATAGCTACGACTTAAAAGTTATTGGTGCATATTGACGTTTGCTTCAACATCTTAAATCGCCTTAAGACTATGTTAAGAAGTTGATGTTTCGGAGTATATAGATGTCGGAGTTGAGGTGGATTTATTTAGTTCTGTTTCTGTTCAAATGACAATTTGCGACTATTGGCAAGATCCTTTTGAGGTGAGGTGCACTGGATTTTTTATGGTTGTTTCAACATTTTAAATAATTTAATTCATCAGCGTTTAGAGGTTTTCTAATGGTATCGTGTATTTTTTATTTGTCAAGATTGTTTCAAAAAGACATTGCACAGCCCCACATTTATTTCAACATATACTCGTATTAATAAATAGCTCATGTTATTGAAGATAAAGAAAAGCACTCGAGATTGTTTGGGCATGTACGAATAAACAAGGAAAGATCAACAAAACAAATATAGTGAAAAGCGTAGTAGAGGAGGACCAAAGAAATTATGATTAAATCAAGTGAATGGTATTTTAAATACAATAATATAATGTAAAGAGTCTGATAAATCGTAGGCATTGTATGAGGTGTATGGATGTAGAGGAGACGGAAAATGTGTCGCGATAGGAAAGTCGGGCGTTTTATCCTCTCTGCCAACCTCGACAGGGAACTAAATTGATGGTATGAATGTTATTGAAGTTAAATGTTCCCAAAGCTATTCGCTGAGTAGCAGCTTATTTCTAGGTACTTAAAGGTTAGGTATTTGTATTTTCACACCACCAAAAGCTTTTCTTTAAAGTTATAACCAGGGCTGTGGAGACGTGAAAAAAAAAACACGACTCCGACTCCGACTCCGATTCCTATATTTACTAACAACACGACTCCGACTCCACAACTCCGACTCCACGACTCCGACTCCACAACTCCGACTCCACAACTCCGACTCAAAAAAGCTCAATTTTATCAGGTTGTTTCCTATCTTTGAATATAGCCATTTTTTTCATGTTATACGGATAAAAATAAAACAAGATCAAACTTTAATAATTATTTATTAGAATTTATTCTTAAAAACAACATTGCTTCTATTAAATCTGTATTCGTAGAGGCTCTCAAATCAGAATTGAGAATTTTAAGAGCGGAAAATAACCGCTCTACGGATACTTGGGTTGGCGGTAATGCTGTAACGATCAATGCTGAATCTTTTACGATTTCTAGATACCGCTGTATTGCCATTTCAACATTTAACTTATAAGTTCGGTCAATTTTTTCCATTATTTTCAATGCATCATAAAATTCAATTTTAAATTTTGAAATAGAGTCTCCTTCATCTATATTGGGACTGTGATTCAAACGAGGACGTTTTAGTTTATTTTGTTCATTGAGATATTTTTCTAAATCGTCTTCAGATTCAGTGGTGTCGGATGAAGATGATGATACTTGGTGTACGCTGCCTGCTGTCGTCTCTTTTTCTAGTCGAAAGCCTTTCATACGAACGGTTAATTCAAACAGAGCGTTTTTAGCTCTATTTATTTGTTCTTCCGTCAATATGGATCGAACCATGGGGTTAACATAGATCCCAGCCAACAGAATTTTCTTTGGACGTGAGAAAGAAGGAGACAAACACATTTTCGTAGACTTGATGTATTAAATGGATCTCGGTGAATCACCATATCGGCGCGACTTGCGCCTGCAAGTTTAATATTCGTGCAGAATACACATTCATTATAATAATTTTAAAAAAATGTATTTTAAATTTTAACGAAAAATTAGTCGGAGTCGCTCGTTTTTTACGACTCCTACTTCGACTCCGGCCCAAACACCGCGACTCCGCGACTCCGACTCCAACTCCGACTCCGACTCCACAGCCCTGGTTATAACACTAAAGTTCCATTTTGATTAATCAAATGGAAATGACCGAATATGCTTTAAAATAAATTAAATTTCACTGTTAGTTTTGAAAAGCTAAATCAGAAGCAATGTTCTTATCCTCAACAGAATAAAAAAAATAGAATAGGTCTTCGAAAATTTCTATTTCCATATAATCAAATAAGAACTTTTAAAAATAATCATGGACAGATTTATGTTATACCATAAATTAAAATATCGGATTTCTTCTTTTTAAATCATAACCAAACATGTACAAGAAATTAACGCTATACTACGTTAAACTATTTTTTTTTTAAAGAATATATATGACCGAAGTCTTAGGTATCATTATACCCTCGAGTACTAGGCGGAAAAAGTGGCTGTGTCAATTGAGAGGAGTAGCACAGCGCGGGGTTCGAACCGACGACCTTCCGCATGGAAGTCCAGTGCGTTACCACGCGGCCATGCCCCTCGATAATGTTTTTGTTCGTAATAATTTAGTTTTGAGTATTCATAGGTATATTTCTTGTAATTTATAAAGATAATGTAATGGTAAAAATACTAAATTACTGAAAACAAGATTTTTAATTATTAAATAGCCAGAAATGTCTTCAATCTGCCGAAATTTTCAATTTCAGTTTGAATTAGATTCAACAAATAATTATAATGTGTAATAATCATGGGTCCTCCCTTAGATTTCACCCTTTGTTTTTATTCCTTTAATTCAATAAGTATTTGGAAATATTTATTTAGTAATTGTAATTTGTTTTATCACTTTTATTCCACTTTTTGTAGCCTGATGATGATGTGAAAACCTTGAAACCGGTAGGGTTATACCGTTACAAAAAGTGGAATAAACCGTGTTTGATAAATCAAATAACAATGTCTTTAAACCTCAACAATGTGAATGCCTGGACTATAAATAATATACTTATTTAGTAAGTAATTATTTGTTCGTAATTTCCTCATCATCTAAATAATGTATTCACAATTTCCTCATAATTTAAAACAATTCTTAATATTTATTTAGTTAGTAATACTCGTAATGTATTCGTAATTTCCTCATCATCTAAAATTATAAATATTTATTTAGTTTGTAATTCTCAACACATGCTAGTTTTTCTGAGCGTCGGAATTACATGGTCTGTACAAGACTTCATTGGTTCAAAGTCAAAGGACAATTTTATATTGCGCCGTTTATAAAGCAAACTCTCTTCAAGGGCGTTCTAACTCGGTACTTGAACCCACTAGTATGTATTACACAAATCACGTCTGGCACGTATGGCAGCACCCGATGGTAGCACGTATGGCAGCACACTTTATTTGTATACAGTACAACGTTACGGGACTATTGCCATGTGGCAATCTTTTCCAAACGACTAGAAATATGTTTATGAGGCTTTAAGTAAAAACCAGACTGAACACCTATTTTTTTAAACTGGGTTCCAGCGGGAATCGAGCCCGCATCCTTCAGTGCGGAAAGAGGCATTTTATCAACTAGATCGTCAAAATGCAAATGATAAAGTGATCTTTGTTGCTTCCTACTGGAAACACGTGGCATAATTAATACTTGATGGTCCGGATACGAATGAGTTAGTAATAATCCAGTCAATAAAAAGTAAAATAGTTTAAATCCAAATAACCTCACTGACTAGTAATAACTTTTCGAGTCGAGCAGTTTCAAGTGAACTTGTGTGAACCTGCACTAACAAGGTCCTACGGAAACACATAAATGCAACGCTTACGAATTTATAATACGAAGTTAATTGGTAAAATTACTTCAGTTTTGTACAATCCTCGATTTAACACGTCACTGAGGTAATTTTATTTTCGCAATTTTCCGATTCACGTCGCATATTATTACCGAGACGAACAGGCGACGTGTCTCAGCGTATCATTTGGCAAATTTCGCAGTAAGTGACCGACTAGCGGAAAATCGGGAGGAAATTGACATTTATGTGTGTATAATTATCACAGTTTTCAATAGCAAGTTGAGGCATCTATTGATATATTTAGAATAAAAACTAAGCTTTACATAACAGGGCGAAAATCTGGGAAAATGCAGGGAGCATATTGCTGAATTTTGTCACTTTTATTGTTCAAGATATAAGAACCTCCGTGCCCTAGTTGGTAAGACGCTTGTCTCCTAGCCCGGAGGTTTCGGGTACGATTCCCGTTGGAACCCACATTTTTTAAAAAAGGATTCCAGTCTGGTTTTCACTTACAGCCATTGAATATCTTTCTGGTTGGTTGGAAGATATTGCTACCTGACAATAAGCTCGTCAGATTGTACTGTATACAACGGAAGTGTAATACAATATAAAGATAAAATGGTCATTTTCCTTTTTTACAAAAAAAAATATGACAACTACGAGTATTTTCTTTATTTTTTTCTACCAGCAATAAACGTTGCAATTATCAAATTTCTAACACTCATTTGAGCGCGATTTAGCTTGTGACGTAACAACTCCCGATGAAATTGAACAGCCATATATGTTCATACAACCGAGTATGATTTTGTACAATCACGCGACATATGATTTTTTTTCAAGTTATTTGTCCATGTATTTTCTGAAACGAGCACACAAACAAAACAAATTATCCATTTACATCAGTTTATTTAAGCATTATTTTCATCGGTTTATTTAAGCATTATTTTCATGAGATTGGTTTATAAAACTACAGTTTTTTGTTATTCTTTAAAAAAAATACTGTACAAACAGCGTCGATGTTTTGTTAACAAATGTTACGACGATTCGTACGCTGTCCTTGGCAGTCATTTTGGAATGTCAGCTGCGACCATATGTCGAATATTTATGTAGAATGTAGACGATTGTGCTTTTGGCAAGTTTCTGCCGAGAGTTCGTTATTTGGCTAACTGCAAAAAATTTTAAATCCAGGCTACCAGCTCTTAAGAAGCTAGTGTTATTTGCAAAAAAAATAATGCCAATAGCAAACATATTTTAATATGTCGTAAAAACTCTCGTTGCACACAATACATGCTTATTATCATGAAAATTCCAAGCAATCACAAGTGTATTAAAAAACATTTTCTTGGGTTTCATAAAAAATCAAAAGTGAAACTTGCGTGGTAGCAAACCAAGTCAAGTGTTCTATCAAAAAGGACACGGAGGTGACCAATTTGAAGCAAATCGACCGATTGGGCTAGCAAAAACACACGATTAATCATGATGCATAGATCTATTGACCGATAAATGTATACTTTAATAATAATTTAAAATAGATTAATGGAAAATATTACAAAACGCCCTCACAATGAACACTCTTTACCACTGAGTTATTGGTGGGTATTATGAGGTCACAAGCCATCAATCAATTGTATACACATATATGGTGGTTAGGGGTTTATTTGGTATGGGTTTACCACTTGTATGGTGGTTAGGGGTGTGCTTATTTGGTTAGGGGTTACCACTTGTATGGTGGTTAGGGGTGTGATTATTTGGTTAGGGGTTACCACTTGTATGAAGTTTATGAGGTTGATTCTCAATGGTGACTAAGAACCTACTATGCTAGTGTGTTTTTTTCGAATACAGGCCGTTTACTGTTTTTCTGATCTGGTTGAAAGAAAATTCCAAGCTGCATCATAAACAACAGACGCCTGATACAATACAAAACTGATAATTTTAAAATATTTTTGCCAACTAATGGGTTGTTGATTAGATGAAAATTTTCGTTTTATACAGTACAATCTGACGGGTTTATTACCATGTGACAATATCTTTCAACCAACCAGAAATATGTTAAAGAAGCAGTTAGTGAAAAGTTTTGTGTTTTAACGACCACGTCAAGGAGGTCGACACGATGTTGACGATGAGTTTATGAGTACACGAGCATTAATGAATAACGATGTTCAGTTTATTAATCGCGTCTAAAAATAAAAATAGTCGAAGGTGTCTGGAACCGCGTTGAACGAGCGTTATGTTGGGGTCAACCCGAGCTGACACCGATCAGAGTGGCTGCAGCGTGCCAAGATATCGGCTTCCGGGCACCAGGTATGCGGCATGCTCTTATAATTACACAGACGTTGTCTTCAATCAATTTTAGAAGATGGAAAAGATCGCCACTACGGTCAGAAGTAGTGGTAGCAAAATAATTATGTGCACATATAGTGAAAACGTCATCAAACTATTAAGTTATCCATCTCTTATTATTTTTTTAACACTTGTAGCAAAGTTACGCGAAATTTCCCAGCACAACACATAAATAAGTACACATACTACAAGAAAGTGCGGAAACGGTGATTATTATTTATAAAAGAAAACAAGACGATATACAATGACCACCAAGGTAACACGATTTAAGAGCCCCTGACTTATTTTTCAGATGGTATTTGAGAATACGTTACTAGGCCATGTACTCGGGAACAGAACAAAAAAGCTAAATTTTACCAATTGAAATATTGCAAATGCCATGAAGAGCTTAGCTTTGCATAGCGACCATTTAGTCAATATTACTTTTGGAAAATGCCAATAAAACAACATAAGGAATAAAAAAAACTTTCCATAAAAAAAAACATATGTTAGGCATACCGAATCTGATGACAACATTTGTACCACCTTGTACTCGACTGATAACGAGCATGAAACATCTAAGTGCATAGTAACGTAATGCCGACATTTACATATAATAATAATAATAAAAGGATAACATATTTATATAGCGCCGTTTAGGGAGCAAACTCTACTCAAAAGCGCTCCAACTCGGGACTCAAACTCATCATTATTGATAGATTAACAATATTACAAAATAAATATGTATAAGTTAAGTGTAAGGATAGGAAGGAAATTGCTGCGGTCCTTATATTAGGTACTAGCCGGCATCTGAAATGACAATATTTATGGCAGCTGCATTGAAAATAGGATGGAGTCTAGAAATTTGCGAATCAGGCAGACCAGAATAAAAAAAATACAATAATCCAAATGCGAAACAACAAAATAATTAATAAGAGTCTTTGTTTCCCTTATTGGAAGAAATTCCGATTTACTTGAAATTGGTTTTCATTTATTTTTTGACATCCAATTTGAGACTTTGAGAATACAGTTAGAAGTATTGTTACAGAATATTTTTGTTACTTGGATCATATATAATAATTTCAAGAACAAAGAATCATCCGCGTAAACGTAAGTTGTTTAATTATTTTGAATATTACGTAGAATTCACATATCAGATACACAAAAAAGTATGACTAAATAAAGAAGAGAAAGGTCTTAAGTTCAATAGAGAAATTGAGAAAATTAAAAAAGTATTTTTTTCTATTTTTAGAGAACTTCCCTTCCCTTCAAGGAGAGTAAAAAAACTAATTTTATTATATGGTATATTTTGGTTTAAAAGTATAAGTTCCAACGAAATATATGGGCTAAATGTATCTCTTTCTCGTCGATATACAATAAATAAGAATGTATATTTAATATGATTTTGTTACGTTTTCAATAGTGTCCTCAAATTTTCAATGCAGTTCTTTGTGATAAGAATTTACAACAAATTCTTGAAGGAGAGTGGTGATTTTATAATGTCGCGCCTTCAAATTAAAAAAAATAACAATGTGGCTCTGTGACAGGAGAAGAGTGAGAAATGAAGAGCTTTTGGAGGTCTCACGGATAGTAAAAATACACTTCATTGTAAAAGAAAAGCTTAAATTAAGTTCATAATACATAGGTACAATATATAAAGAAAGCAATGTATTTACAGAAAACGTTTAAAATATACATATTGCCGAATTAAATTTGACTTGAATTGGCAAAAAAAATGATATTTGGATGAACTGATAATGGATTGGTGATCACATAATACACAAAAAAATCGGCGTAGGTAAAGAGAACAGAGCGACAGACTTTCCTATCGAGGCACCCATCATTCATGAAACGTTTAAAATCATTAAGAAAATAACGTTTAAAATCATTAAGAAACACCGAATAAAAATCACCCAGTAAATATGGATATACTAAAATTTTAAAAAGGCATAAAATCAGGGAAATTACTAATGGACAACAACCACTATCAACCAGATGATCCAGCCAACTCGATATTCATACACCTGATACAGATTCTACGATTGTTTTACAATACGTTCTTTCGAAATATTCGCTTATCCAACTATACTAACCTTGATCTTTCTCTACTACACCTTTACTCACATTTGCACTGTATATTTGTTTCGACAGTTTCTTAATTCGTTCTACAATATGTGGCCAAACCATCTAAGAGTGATCTTCTTCATCCTAATTAATACACCAGTTTAAAGTTCACACTAATCCTTAATCACTTAATTCCGTATTTTGTCATACATTGTTACTCTATGTATTCTTCTCAGTACACGTAATTTATTCAGTTCTTTTCGGCATTTTTCCACATACAAGTTTCACTCCTGTATAACAAAGTTGGTACTAAAAAGCTAAAAAAACGGTACTACTATCCGGTATATTAAAAAGATGGACTATCATTGTTGCAGATTATATTTTTCGGTTAAAGTTTATATTTTAGTGGCCCTTTGACTATGTTTCCTAACGCTACACACCATCCAATAATCAATAAAATTAGTTAAATATATTTGATATTCAATAACTATGTTGAGTTGATACTTGACAGTTGGATCACATTTTTCTGTTGAAAAACAAGTCTTCTTTGTTTCTAACCGCGCTTTTGACGAACACGCGATACAAAGGTTGGTTGGCTATGAAACAAAACGAAGCAGATTTGTGGAATGTCTGAGGTCTCGGCGACACTTTCACGCGCTGACAGTGTACCCGTACCCTACTTGGCGGCCGGCCAGCTCCAGCCGATAAGATACTTCCTCACACCGCCACAGATGCATTATTCATGAGGAGCACCGCAAAGGTCTGCACTATTTAAGGTAAAGGCAGTAACGTTTGCTTAGCAAAGGGGCATAAGCGAGCGTGTATTAAAATGTAGGTGCTTATAAAATTACTAAATTAAGAATCAATGCTTGAAAAATATATTAAGTACCAAAACTGCGGTCAACCAACAATTAAGCCAACTAACTCCTTCGTTGAATTGACAAACGAATTGTGAAAATCGACAACGTGAAAATATGAGAACGACAATTTGTAGTTGGATCAATTTTCGTAGGCGGAGAAATGGAACACGTCGTATCAAAAATAAGATGTTCGTGATTTAACGATGGACATAAAGAAAGATTTCCAAAATATTTCAGACTTTAAATTTATTTTATCTTCTTGTAGTATGCCTTTAATTAAATCAAATAAAACGCATGGTACAAGAAAAAAAGGATGAAATAGATGAACAATAGAAACAATGATGTTTCCCTGCGAAGTGGCTCCGTTATGTCTACCTACACAAAGTTTATCATGAAACTCAATACTCAATTTATCTACCGATATATGAAATATGTCAATATTGGAAAATTCATTTAACAAAGAAATGCCGTGTGCGAAATACGGTACTGATTTTAATTCACGATATAATAAAAAAATGTCAGATACATCAAATGAAATTTGTCAATCAATAAGGAGTTCACAATGCAAAATAAAAAAATATGTAGTTCGAGTCTTCGGAGAAAGATATATACCATAAGTGGAACAAGAAAAGTTCACTTGGCATTCACGCTAAGTAAGAGGGTACCCCGAGTTCGATTCCTGGCAGATTTGCTTCCTTTTTTACCATTTGACCATATTACATTTGAATTTCTTTTTCCGTAGCTTATAAGCTACTTGTCATAAATTCTTAAAGCACTACTAAGCAACATAAAAAAATGCAGCAGAATAAACCTGACGATCGTCTTGGAACCTCAATGTCGTGTCATCGAAACTTTTAGTTCGATCTATCTGATATTATGACTGTGTGCTTGCTGAAGTGAAACAGTTTGTACACAATAAATTAAAAAAACCACCCATGCGTCTTTCATCCACTTGATGGCTGACAATTATACTCGATCACGTGGATTGCATATCATCAGGTCTTTCGAAGTTTTTGTATGTTTTATCTTTCACGAATCTCTAAAGAACTGCAGATCACAGAAGTAAAATTACCACGTCAACTGACTAGGAAAAGGAGACAGGGAAGGGAGCATTCGAGGTGACACTTGCCCAATCGATTACCATATTGTAAAAAAAGGTTAGAAGGAAGGTAGAAATGCTGATGATAATTGCTCGCGGAGAGTAAGATTCAAAGTGACTTAAATGCCACTAACAATGGTGGAACTCTTGAAGCCATTTTGCAGAAGAGAAAAAACAAGTCTCGATATTGTACTTCATACTTCTTTATACTGAAATGCATTTATTGATCAGGTTACAATCTCGTATAAAAAATATTATTCTTCCTGTTGGACGCTAAAAAGTTATTATATGTTCAAGATATTGAGTCCAAAATTTCGTTTAAAAATGTATTTTTTTGGCAAATACCAATTTTGAAATTTAAAAATGTATTCAAATATGTCCCCACCAAAACAATGAAAGTATACCCTGTACTAGATCAAGTTTAAAATGTCACCATCAAAACAATGAAAGCATACCCTGTACTAGATAATTACACAATCAAGTTTAAAATGTCACCACCAAAACAATGAAAGCATACCCTGTACTATATAATTACACTATCAAGTTTAAAAGATGTCACCACCAAAACAATGAAAGCATACCCTGTACTAGATAATTACACAATCAAGTTTAAAATATGTCACCACCAAAACAATGAAAGCATACACTGTACTAGATAATTACACAATCAAGTTTAAAATATGTCACCACCAAAACAATGAAAGCATACCCTGTACTAGATAATTGCACAATCAAGTTAAAAATAGTTAAAAAAAACTATTGGCAGGATAGTTTTAAATAGATGACATACTTAATAAATGGTATTAACGGATCGCATGATACCGATATTGATATAATCAAGATAAGTGGTCTTAAAATGGCGGCCGCGAACTGAATTCGGCCTGCAAAGCTATTTTATTTTGCACGCGTTGTTACCAAACTATTATTTAATAATTTATCCAAGGTTTCGGTTTTTTACTTTGTAGAACTCCATATTAGAAAATTTTATAAAAAAATACTCTGTTATTCCACTAATTACATTGATCCGCAAGACATGACATACCTCCTATCCCGAGGCTCATTGCGACGGATCATTCCGCCTGAAGAGAACCTCGAGATAGTAGGTAGAAACACTGTGTCGCTGGGATCAATGGAATTAGTGGAACGACAAAGTATATTTTTTTACTAAATATTTTATTTATACCGATTAAAAATAATACTCTATTGATAATTTACACAATTTTTTTAATGAAAATAGGTTGTGTTTTTAAGTCAGTTTTTTTGTGCCCGAGTACTTGCTTTTAATTTTTATCACGGTTACAATCAAAATGTATAATTTTACAAGTACACTATAAAGAATATTAATATTATTATGTTGTACTTTAGATACTTTTCAAATTTAAATGAAATCCGAACAACAGAGTTAATATCCACAGCACGCGGATTTTTTGTTTCTATTTACGGCCCACGTTTATTCTGAGTTTGAGAAAACTGGTCTAGACGCGTTTCGAGTCTCATGTTGAATAAAACTTGACAGTGCCACGTGTCTGATGGCGCCGTGTCCCACTCTGACACGTCGCGACGAAACGGGGGCTACGTGAAATCAGCTGATATAGTTTGACGGTGTTTGCATGACGCGTGCGGCTGATAGCTGATACACTGTTACCCTATCACTCTGACACCTCTATCTTACCTTATTTTCAATGTCAAAAAAATCAAAGTAATAAATGTCTTCATTCCGCTTGCGAGTTTCCTACGATAAGCATTTTAGTCACTGAGTAACGTCACATTCTAGAATAATAAAAATCGATTATCTGGTGCATATACATATTATGTTACATATGTATTTATATACCGCTGGATGGGAACTTAGTTTACGCCCCAATGAGTTAGTGAGTGATGGTAGGAGATCGTAAACTGAACATTCCGCCTGAGATCTTGACGATTTTTGTGTCGAGATGCAGCTTAGAATTCTTACAGGACAGTTAGCGGGATATGAATCATCTCTCAGAAATTCTCCCCTTACAAGCTCTTTCGAGTTTGATCTGCCTGGAAGATCCTGATACATTACATATTATATCAGATACACCCTCGATTTCAGTGTCCACATCATGTCTCTCTCTCTCTCTCCCTGGCTCCATCCCAACTCATTGTCTGCGAAGACTGTTGGGGTCAGCTCTCCTCGTCCTCAGGTTGTATGCTCTTCTGTCCCGGACTACGTCCCCCAGGCCGTGCCTCTGCATCAGGTTATCTTTTTGCACCACCCATGAATTCTTTGGTCTTCCTCTAGTTGTTATTCGAGGAAGATCCATGGAGATTGCCTGGTTCACAATGTGATCGGGTGCTCTGCGTCCAACGTGCCCATACCATCTTAATCGCCTCTCCTCCATCTTGCTGTTGATGTCTGTAACACCCAGGCTTCCATGAATGCGTGAGCTTCTTATTTTGTCTCTTAGGGACATACCTACTGACCATCTTAGCATGCGCATTTCAGCAGTTTCTAGTTGCCTAGAGTAAGAGGTATACATCGTCCAGCATTCGGAGCCATAGAGTGCGGGTCTAACAATCGTTTGGTATACTTTTCCTTTTAACTTTACTGGCATTTTCGGATCACATAGAACTCCTGTCATTGATCTAAACTTCATCCATCCCACACTAATTATATGTGTTACATCTGCTGCACATCCTCCATCGCTATGGATGAGTGACCCGAGATACTTAAAGGAGTCACAATTTGGTAATCTTTCTCCATCCATTTGCATTACGGGAGTGACAGCATTTGTGTTCTCGAATGGTAGGTACAGATACTCTGTTTTCTTTCTGTATATAAGGCAATTTAACTATATTTCTTGTGCTTGTGTAAAATATCCTCACATACGCCATTAAGGTCTACCCATTTTACTCGATTTCCGGATTTCGGAAAAGATTCGTAGGTCTACACTTAAAGAAGGGTAAACCCAAGTATATATTTGTTGCGCAAATAAAAACATGAAATATAATTTTTTGTTCAATACTCCACAACTAGGAATAAGCTTTAATTTTTTTGCATCGAAAACATTGTATTTTTTCACCACCGATTTATAACTCGTGTTCAAAATGTAAAAACTATTTATATGGCGATCATACGTTTATTTTATTCATGGGAAGTAATAAATAACGATAAATCGTACAAGTTTAAAAATAAAACAAATGTATTTATTGTACTCAACTGGATTTAGAACGAACGATGAATATGTGCGCGAGTTTACTTCGTATTATTAAATCTATATAGTAGATTCTAGACATTCGTAAATACAACTGATATTCAATTTACTTTATTTTTGCTATGCCGAAATATGTGCATCTACCATAAATATATTTATTTGTCTTGAAATCCTTTTTGTCTGTTTGCATCTTAATACACTTTTTTACATCTGTTTGCGAACGAATAAATTGATGTATATTTATGAAGTACATAACATAACATATAACGTGACATGAATGTTTTTCTTTTTTTTTTCTTGTCTTGATAAACAAGAAAGTTTCGTATGCTAAAATTATTATAATGGATAATCTATTTGCATATCAACTATTATTCCGCTCTGTTTACCGAGTCTTGTCTATTGGTACATATAATAATCTACGTGTGTAAATAATGAAATATTCGAATAGCTTTGGAGTGTATAAGTAACATTTGGTTATCCAGCTGAACCCGAGTGTCCATTGAACATCGCAATTTATTTGATGGTGCATTTTACTTACGAATAATGCAGTTATATGGATTTAGAGTGACATATTACAATAAAAGAAGAATTTCAAGAATTTACACATACATATTCCTAAAAAGGTATTTATTTTAAATTATAAAAATTAAAAACTTACTTTCTAGTATAAACCATATTCTTTGTTTCAAAATTGTATCTTGTTTCTTATTTTAAAATCTAGTTCCAAAGAATTCCCATACTACACGTATACGAGTATATCACTCCTCACTCGACCAACGAACGAAAATAAAGTTTTTTTAATAGAGTATTTAATTTATATTATATATTTCAAACATCTACCGATAAAATAAATAATGTTGTTATGTTTGCGTCATAATGTAAATAAAACCTAGTTTAATGACAGAAAAAAATATTGATTAAAGTGCGTCATTTTGGATTCAAAGTAGCCACCAATTATTGTATATTACAATATAATATATTTCAAACATCTACCGGTAAAATAGATAATATTGTTATGTTTGTGTAATAATGTACGAGTAAGTAAAACCTAGTTCACTGAAGAAACAAATAATATTTGAAGTGCGTCATTTTGGATTAAAAGTAGCCATCAATTATTATATATTACAATATTATATATTTCAAACCTCTACCGGTAAAATAGATAATATTGTTATGTTTGTGTAATAATGTAAGTAAACCCTAGTTTACTGAAGAAAAAAATAATTGAAGTACATCATTTTGGATTAAAAGTATCCACCAATTATTGTATATCACAATATTGTATATTTCAAACATCTACGGTAAAATAGATAAAATTGTTATGTTTTCGTAATAATGTATAAAAATCCTAGTTTACTTACAAAAAAAATTATTAAAGCGCGTCATTTTGGATTGAAAGTAGTCACCAATTATTGTATATTACAATATATCTACAGCAGACCTCAAGAAGTTAAAGAAAACACTGTTATGAAATAAAAATGTTTTCAAATAAATAAAAAAAATAACGATTTTATTTCATGGTTATTCTCGATAGATGATAATACTCACTCATTTGGGGCCCAATTCCTCATTTCAGCAGAGCTGAGTCGATCCCTGTGGGCATGCGTGTACCCATTCACATCCGACATGTTACTCCGACATGATTCCAAGCAGGGCCAGGGTCCCGTCGTGTTTCTTTTCGACATTGTCCTTTTCAGTTAGCAGGTCGCGCAAGATTTAAACAGTGATTTATTTAAACAGTGATTCCGAATATTCACTGAACACAAAGAAATCAAGTTATCTATTATATACCGCTTTAACCGACTATTACTACACATCAGATAATATTTCCATTACGATTTTTCAAGAAATGTTAAGATATTCTCACTGACATTTTCTTGGTTAGAAATTGGAAATATACTCGTATATGAAAATTTTGATTTATAGGAACTACAATATACTACTCGATTATTCTCTAAAAGCTTTTATACGAAATGTATTATAATACAAGTGATAATCAAAAATCAAACAAATTCAACATACACGTATATCGTCAACTTTTGCGAAGCTTATCTGTCATAAAAGCTGAGCCGGAAAACGATTGTCTTTTTTTAATTAACTACCATGACAAATTAATAAACAAAATACATTTTGTTTTTTTTTAACAATTTAAAGTACTTGACAAAAGTTGAATAAATCAGACGTAACTATTCGTATGTTTATTTATCATGTTCTTGCTTCGATGACATCATGCAATCATTCCTAATCTTATTGTACCTATAGATATCGTGTCAATTCTTGCGGTTTCTTGCAAAGGAAAAATACCTCTAGATTATTCTGATATTGCTGTGCGAAAACAATTCCAAAATAAGATTCGGTTTTCGTTTGGTCCAGTTTTGCCTCATTTCCATTTTCTGAGCAACAATATGTGTATATAAAATTTCCACATCAATTAAATATTGGGTTGTAACATATATTTGTCCATTTTTATACTGTTTTTTAAATTATTTGCTTGTAAATTCAAAAATATGTCAAATAAATTATGCAAGAACCATTTTGATTGATGGCTTTCTCCTATATTTTGGTAGCTGAAGGTGTTCTCTCGTATAATTTCTGGTACTTAAGTAAGCGAAAAACTTATCCGAGTGGTTTTGGTAGGAGATCAAATTCCGTAAATTTACACAATTAAGAGATATGAGGGTTGCTACTTAAGTTTTGAGACACACAAGTAAAAACAAATATTTATCATCGAAAATGGCTTTATTGATTTTCAAAATACTCTCCATGAAGATCAATACACTTTTGCATGCGTTTGAACCAATTTTCGAAGCACTTTTTCCACTCCGAATGAGGTAACTTCAAAACATGCGTTTTGAACGCATCAACCGCTTCTTCAGACGTCGAAAAACGTAGACCTCGAAATTTAATTTTGATGTTCGGGAATAAAAATAAGTCATTGGGTGCCAAATCAGGGCTGTACGGCGGATGACCCTTCAATTCGATGTTTTGAGTGCTCAAAAAGTCACTTGTTTGAGCCGATGTGTTAGAACTTGCATTGTCGTGGTGGAGAATGATCCGTCTTCGGCGGTTGGTTTTCCTCGTTTCTCCGAACACTTCTGGCAAGCAAATGGTGGTATACCATTCAGAATTGACCGTACGACGTTCCACTAAATGCACTGTTGCGACATGACCATTTATACCGAAGAAACAAGCCACCATTTGCTTCGAAGTGCTTTGTGCGCGAACAACTTTTGTTGGATTTGGCTCATCTTGAAAGACCCATACAGTCGACGACTTCATATTTATTTCATTAATTTTATTACGTGTATTTATTTTACCACGAATTAACGAACGCTTTACCAACTTTTGTATTTATTTTACCATGAATAAACCAACGTTTTACCGGCTTCGTATATTCTATATAAGAATAAGATTCGATATTTCAAATAAAAATGTGTTTTGTATCTTTTTGCATACGCAACTCCACACATTTTTATTATGATTCTCAAACGAAATATATGTTATCAATATTTATTTTATGCTTATGTGTTTAAAACGTTACATAAAATGTTTAAAGCCAATTTTCTAAATTAATTTCGAAGTCATTTTTCTTAAACCTTTAAATGTCAATGCATGTTAAAAGGTATTATAACGCCAGACAAGTTCCAATTGATTTCCAAAAACATTTTAAACGTGTGGATCGGAAGCTTATATGTCAAAATATTTATTTCCGAGGATATTTTGATTGATGCACGAAAGACTTACGTTTCAAAGTTTTTACCGCTGATTATTTATTTCTAACGGTTTACTTTTAGTGTTGGGTTATATTTGTAAAATCAAAACTACCTTATTCAGTTGAGTGCCTACTTCTGAACATGATACTATACAATCTGATAAGTCTTCTGAGCCACAAAGAACTGAGGGCTATAAATGTATACATCGGCTAGAATCTGACCCCGCAGTGACGGTACGGCCGTGCAATTCGGCTTTAGTCGGGACCCGCAGTAAGTGGTTTATTGTCCAATAATTCATAAATAACAAACAACACATTTATATTTATATGTCCTATTTATTATACATTGCTTCAGGAATCTTATTTTGTAAAGTACCCTTTAACATACCCGAATCGATGATTCGGACACACGAAGAGCTTGGCAGGGAGACAATATTGTCTTCGAGATTAAAATCACTGCAGTAGGTACGGAAATCACGCTTCGTCATTGCACGTTGAAAGTGTCGGCACTACTAACACATGTGAAGACGCAACAACACTCTCTCACGTACTCGGTGCACGCGACTATTATTACTAGGGTGGAAGTCAAGCGCCTAATCAACTAGGGCACGGAGGTTGTCAATTTTTTTGAACATACATATTTTTTTTCACACTTATTCCATTTTCGGGATCGGATTCAATCTACAAGTTACATTTGAAGCTGTCTATTGTCAATCTACATGTTACATTTGAAGCTGTCTATTGTCAATCTACATGTTACATTTGAAGCTGTCTATTGTCAATCTACATGTTACATTTGAAGCTGTCTATTGTCAATCTACATGTTACATTTGAAGCTGTCTATTGTCAATCTACATGTTACGTTTGAAGCTGTCTATTGTCAATCTACATGTTACATTTGAAGCTGTCTATTGTCAATCTACATGTTACATTTGAAGCTGTCTATTGTCAATCTACATGTTACATTTGAAGCTGTCTATTGTCAATCTACATGTTACATTTGAAGCTGTCTATTGTCAATCTACATGTTACATTTGAAGCTGCCCATTGTCATTCGAAAAGTCTCTTGTATATCATTAAAATAAACTATTCACGAGATTCGCTACATCAGAAAACATGGTGGATTTATTTCCGAGCACTTATAAATTTTGTTTACAGAAACAAGACAGAAAACTCGTCCAATTCAGTTGAGTATCATCATTTCATGGAGAAGTGGTGTTTGGAAACATCTCTTGATTGTATATTTAATTTGTAACTGAATAACGTGAATCCTATAATTTCAGAAAATTCTCGTCTGATTGAAGTTTTCGGAAAGGTAGTTAAGGCGACGGATTTATAGCAGTTAACCAGAGGCAGGCGGGTTTACTTAACCGACCATATTCGTTTTATCAAATTTTATGATAAGAGAGTATGCATCTCGAAGTGTATGTACGTGGCAGAATCGAGATATGTGTGCCAGGATAAAATTAAATGGAGATCTGTTCTCTTTGCCTACCCTAATAGCGGCCTAGCATGATGGTGATGACGAATATTATTATGACATAGTATTACTGATAGAAGCCAGCCTGGTGATAGAAGATCTGGTATTCATTATTAGTATTCCGGTTGGATACATACTTTATATGATATAGTTTAATACGATTAAAAAAAATTAACTGTTGACTAAAAAATCTTGACTTAAAAATTCCAGTTTTTCAGCAATTTAAAACAAAGTCAGATGTAAATGTTTTCATATTAAATCATTAGTGGCCCAGAATGCCTTATACCATAGACAATTCGCTTTATTTATAGTTTTTAATTGATTGAAAATCGTGTAGGACAAGATAGAAGAAACAAAATTAATTTCATGCAATCTGATCCACGAGTTGGGACTCTGCCATTCAAATGTAGCGAAGCATGTCAAATAGTTGGATAAATTGGCATGCGAATATCAATATTGATAGATTGTAAAGTGTGATCAAAAACTTCAGGCTTAAATACCGCTGTTACTGTAAGATAAGAATTTAGTCTCGCTTAGTAATAAAATTTGTCAGCGGCCGTGTTCTAAGGCTTGGCATTCACACTAAGCAAGTGGACATCCTAAATTCGATTCCTGGCGAATTCACTTCTGGACTGGTTTTACTCTTAGATAATTTTACATCTGAATTTATGTTATTCTGTATTAAGCAACACCAAAAATAGCGCTATATAACATTGCCTAAATGAAAGAATGCAGCATCGTCTTGGAAGTTTAAATTCCTTGCCATCGGAACTTTCGGATTAATGTGTCAAGAATGTATGCTTCCTAAAGTCAAACAGCATGCACACAAAAACCAATAGACGCCATATGTGTCTTAGATCCACATGATGGCTGACAATCATGTTAGGGATGGTCCAAAGAATAATAAAATTCGTACAGTATTCAAATAGTAAGAGCTACAAAATGAATATGCGATCTCAATTGCCTAGGACTGATTTCGTGGAGAATCTCATAGATGCGGTGAAGAGTAAATGCATTCATCCAGCTGCACATCACTTCTCGAAATGTTTAAATAAACAATACGATTCGTTGGCTTCAGAGTCCGTCAAATGTATTAATAAATACAATATAGAATTTAGGTGCATGTGATACCAAATATCGAACAAAGCTCTACACTTTAATCTCGCCAAATGCCATTATTGGTCTACTTATCAGAGTTAACACATTCATTAATTCATTCTTACGGTATGGTTTGATGACTTTCGTTGACCTTCATGAGCCTGGTTGGTAAGACGTTTGTCATCTCACCCGGGGGTTACGGGTTTGATTCTCGTTGAATTCCAAATTATTTTTAAAATGGTTTAGTCTGGTTTTAATTTAAGGCGTCTTTAATATATTTCTGGTTGGCTAGAAGAGATTGCAATAAGCTCGTTAGATTGTATTTTATATAACGAAAGTTGCATACAAGGTATTTATATATATGGTATGTACCCGGATTGGAGAGTTGGCAGGGAGATAATATTGTTTTTAATTCCAATATTTGAGCATTCGGGAAAAGAATTACAGATCATCATCGTATATGTCGAAAATACTCAATACCTACAACCCTAGTTAACGTTCACGACGTACAATTACTGTTACCAGTCGAACCGAGAATCGATCTCCAAACACCCGGGTGGAGGAAATACGTCTTTCCACGCCACGGCGGTCCTTGAGTGTGCATTAATATGTAATCTTATATAACTATAATAATATGTAACCTTATATAATAATTCATGGAAAATAGGCTCCAATTTATTGTACTTAGTTAAAACTCGTGCGAATTCTTAATTTTCTAAAACTGTTACTCATCTGGTTGAGAAAATTAGTCTTAAAAAATGGCAAACAATTAACTCCGGTATAAACACAATAAGCTAGAATTAGGAGTCATTCTTACTAGCATCACGCCATTTTTTTTAATAAATGTGCCCTGTACTAAATATTTAAAACTATCCTTGCTCTGAGAATTAATATTCGCAATATATTTTTTAAAATATCTGTGAAAATATCAAATTTGTTAATTATAAGTAACAGTAAAATAAAATTTCTAATTTTTTTTAGTTTATAGAAAAAATAAATTCTTTCATGCTAAATAAAAATGTATTAATTTAATTTGAATTTAAAGGATAATTTTATATAACGTAGTTTAAAGAGCAAACTCTCCCCAAGGGCACTACATTAGTCAAATTTAACGTTCAAAATATTAATATGTAGTTATATTGCTTAATTGATTATGATCAATAAAACGGTATTAAATTAAGTTTTCTTCTTGAAAAGATGACATATTATATTTGCAGTGACATTTCCTTCATGATATCAATTGAAATTACAAATCAAATTGAATGGGGGAGCCGACAGAGGTCACGAGGTCCTGCGGTGACAAGACGAAATCGCAGGCCATTAGAGGTCACTCGAATCAATTCAGGGAACATCCGCACGCCTATAAAGTCGGCATGAATTCACAGTCGGCTGGGAAAAACTACGCGGATAAATCACAGATTGTACAGATATATTAATAGATCGCACGTGGTGTATCTCATAAATGGACGGAAATAAAATAATTGTACGTTTTGAAAACATATCACAGAAAAAGAAATAATATTTCAAAGAAAATAAAAGAGAGTTCAAGATGAAGAAATCAATATTTACCACTTCGAGAAAAGAAACATTTACAAATTAAAGAATCGACGAAAAAATAGCCAAATAGTCGCCGCATTAGTAAGCTCAAGTAATAAAGTAAAAAAAAAGTTTACATGTAGTTTATTCTGTCTACAACAATTAAGGAATTGGATGATGGTAACCTAATCTGGTAACCATTTGAGGCAAAATTAAAAAAATACACACTGGAGGTCTAGATAATTTTGATGAACAACGCATAAAGGCCATAAAATCTTATCACTTTCTCACAGTTCTCTGAGCGTTAGATGTATTTTTTATTGAACACGCTGTATTATATGAATAATAAAAAGACAATTTAATAGCGCTGCGTCGTTTAGAGAGCAGACTCTCCTCAAGGGCACTCGAATAAAGAATTTCAACAAGGAAAAACAATTATTTTCCCTTTAAAAATAATCTCACAATTTGTCAAAAACATAATGAAGAAAATAAAACCAGCGTTATAAATAAAAATTGTCTAAGTAAGATTTATTTCGGACTGAGGATTTTTTTTTAAATAGATATGACCGAAGTTATAGGTATCCTTATACCCTCGAACACTAGGCGGAAGAAGTGTCTGTGTCGTTCGAGGGGAGTAGCACAGCGAGGGGTTCGAACAGACGACCTTCCGCACGGAAGTCCAGTGCGTTACCGCGCCGCCATGCACCACACAATTAATCCATTTTAATTTTCGTGTAAGTATCAAAATGATAACCGTCAATAAACAGCACACGATGTTCATCTTAATTTAAATGGGCCAATCTATTAAATGAGTGATTAGTTTTTCATCAGTCATTGTGGATCACCAGGCCGTAGCATTACAATACTTTTCTTTTTTTCACTAGAATCCATATCCATAAAGAAATTCAGAATGCAATATTTCTTCATACGAACTATTGACTTGATTTTTAATATTACTTAATTTTTACGTACGAAAAAAAAACACAATTTCTCACAAGTTCTTAACAATACCCTTCATGTAAATACCTCTGTAGTCTAGTATGTAGAACGTTCGAGTTACAACCCTTGGGTCGTTTCCTGATGATGCCCAAAATAGGGATCCATTATATAAGGATTTTAACATATTTTGGGTTGTAAAGAAAAAAAAAATGACATAGCAATAAGCCCGTCAGGTTGTACTAGATACAGTTAAAGTATATTAAAATGAATATAAATGTTTCTGAAAGGTTTACTTAAGTTATAAAAGTGATATCTAAAAATATTTTTTTTAATTACAAATAAAAGCCGATTTACAGAAATAAATAAATAATACGCTACAAAGTAATATATCTCCAAGATATATTTGCGTGATATGTTGAATACATACAATAAATTTTGTATAATATTAATTTGTATCCTAATTTTTTTAATGATAAAACTTAAAAAGAAGATTAAAATTAAGAACACGACTACATCAATGTTTCTCATAAGCCAAGGTTTCTGAACGACAAAGCGTTGTTTAAAATACATTTAAAAAAAACCCTTATTAAAAATTTGGACAAAAACGTATACCTCAACTTAAGTCAAATTAAAAAAAAACTGATTGTAACAAAAAAATGTGGCGGGAATTGAAGAATACTTCGCAATGAACGGCTAAATCAGTATTTTACGTGATCTAAAAATATTTCCTTGTTCCGGAAGATTATGATGTCGTAATAGGAAATGGAATACGATATTACTGAGAAATAATAAAAGCAATTGTGACTGCGTCGTTTGGGAAATTCATACATTCCAAAGATAGAAGAATTTAAGGAACAAATAATAATTGCACAAAGAAACAAAGAAAGAGTTTATCTTGGAATAACATTAAGATAGTATGAGATACGAATGAATCCGTAGCTAAACTAAAATGTGGGGCGCAGTGGAAAGAATTGCCTTGTTGAATGGGAAATGAACGGACTGTATTGCTCGTATTTCAAATGATATATAAACTAAGCGTGTGTTGGAGTAGAAACTACGAACCGCCAAAAGGCTGTAAAAAGCCTTCCAACAAGGTGGATGGATGGCATCGAGCGGTGTGCTTGGGGTCGGTGGATGAGGGACACACATCACCGTAAGAATGGAGAAGAGAGAAAGTGGGTTACAGGTACAGGCTGAAATGATGACCAAACGAAAAGTGTCTTATTTCAAGACTTCATGAAAACGTTAAAATAAAGAGGAAAAAATCGGAATATATACATACATAAATACTATCACACCAAGACCTTTTTAAGGCGGGCAAAATGACAGATCTCCATGCTTTTTTTATCTGTGCACACATTTCTTGCCTCGTCCATACATGCTCACTGTTTCTCATTACTCTTACATTTGTCTCTCAGTCTACCCCTTCCTCAGTTTCCCTTAATTTGAGATAAATATATTTTTATTTTTTCGTAAGTCTTTCGCAATCAATTCTCTCAATGTGGTCAAACAATCTCTAGATTATTTTCATATTTTTTTTATAACACCCATTTCTAACAGTTGCCCTATATCTGATCATTTTACCCTGTCAAACGTACACGAAATGTTTTTCAAAATCTTGTTTTTCAACTGTATACAATATTGCACGAGAAAGAAAAAATAAAAATGAATTAATTTCTATAGTATATATCGTGTCTTGAATATAAGCAAATCCTTCATCGTGATAAAAAAAAGAAGAAAAATACGTGTAACAGAGAGCGTACAAGATCTCACGACCATGGATATGAGCACGTTTTTATAATTTAATTATTTTGCAGTTTGTTCTGGACATTACTTATGTTACTTTTTGTTTATCTGTAATACTCGTACCCGACTAGGGTCTAAAACTACAAACCTTGCAAGAGAATATAATTAAATAATTCTTCGAAACTGGCATGAATAATAGTGTAGATAATAAATTCATTTTTTTCTGAGTCCAAATGTCAAGACTATATGTTTATGTTTAACTTTATCGATACCATCATATTTAGAAAAACAGCGGATTATCATTTTTATAAAACCACAATGTTTTGTAAATCGAATGCTATTTCTATACGTGTATGTTGAGATTCAAATTCGAACTATATCGTAATATAATCGATTCGAATTACAATATACGAAACAATATTCGAAACAAATATTTACTTCAGTATACTTGTTAAAACATTTTAAATCGTGCGGTTCTTAGATTTCCCAGAAAAAATTGGAAATGGAAGATATCTTTTGTCAAGATGTGGAAAACGCCATTTACTCGTAAGTTACCACCGATACACAACACATAGGAGTTCTTTCGAGCTATGACTAATACAACAATGAACAATTATATGTCCCGTATCGTAAGATATTTCACTTTCACATTTATACTCGTATCTCTCCATACAACTTTTGAGTCTTGAGAAAAGTTCAATACAATGAGTATCAGGTTTTCATAACTATTTGACTTTTTTTTTAAATATAAATCCCGCGAACAGGACCTACAGAGTGAAATTCTGTTTCGCAATATTATAAATGTGCGTAGAAAGGCTTAAAGGACTTCAAGGGGGTTCTTAAATTCATATATTTAAAAAAAAAAAAGTTACATAATAACGCAAACGTATTAAGAGTGTCCTTCGGCTACTCCACGCTCTTTTCTAATGGCTATAGAGAAATAAATTTACATATTTAAAACACCTATATTTTTCAATTTAAGAAAATATAAATCTTATAATATTAAGAAGCTGTAATAAGATAATTTATTTTAGAATTGTATCTTAAATATATGATATTTAAACTATCAATGCTGATACGCTTAGAAAATGTTTTATTATATTTAGGGATTAGCAATACAAGAAAATTTCAACCTGCCAATACCGGAAGGTTCAATAAACCTATTTAAAAGGATGGCACAAGAGGACACCAAAATTAGTATTTTTCTTATTTATTTGAACTAAATTTTGTTATGATTAAAAATGTCCAAATATACAAATAACGAAATGACGTTAAATAAATAATTTTTCATGATAAAGTATATGTATGATATTATTCTAAAAATAAAGTCATTGACTCGTAAAATTTAAATGTAACAAAAAATGACAACAAATTAGTTGAAGGGAATGTAATTGACGTTTGAACAGTATTTACTTGCAAATGGTGTTAAAGATTATTTTGTCGTTGCTTAAACGGCGCACTATTTATCTTATCTGGCCTGTTCCTTTTCGTCTTGTCTTGGATCGTATAACAATCCAAACCTTAAAATTAACAATGGCCGAAAATAAAATGTATATCTGACATTCCATGCCATATGAATTATAAAAAGGAAGTAATGCAACTTCTGTGACGAAAATATTTTTAATTGTATGTTGAAAGTGTGGTAAAAACTCTTGTAAAAATTTGTAGTTATGTTCAACAAGTTTTGTTCTGGGAATTTACGTTTAGAAGATGTTAATTTTGTGGAAGAAGTCACAGCAAGACTCGGTTTATTTCTTGCTCTAACGCCTGAAGATCTTTATAGTGATGGGATATATACATGAATAAATGTTAGAAGGTTATATCCAATAAGGGAAAATAAGCTATTGATTAAACATTGTTTATGTTAAAATCTTAATGTCTTTTTTATTTAAAAAAAAAACGACATTTACTTTCGCATCAACTTAATATGTATACACATAACAACCAACATAACCACTGAATAGATATAAAATTGAAACTAATTATAATACAAACACTGAACTATCACTGAAAATATAATCAAGGATATAACACATCCACATGATATCATCCAATAATACCGCTTGAATAAATTAAAATCAACAAGATTATTTCTGTACTTTTCACGTTCGAATCGCATTGCCATTAACCATCACGAATTAAAACTCTACTTTCAAGTTAGAACTAAAAATAAAAATGTTTTGAAAAATTATTTTCGAAATATTCACTAAATATAATCTGACTTATGGTGATTTCACATCTATAATAATATTTTGTTGAACTCAAAACAAACATTTTAATTTCAAGATAATTGAGAAACAAACATCTTACAAAAAGTATTCCAACGAGGAAATATTTCGAGAAAATGTATGTTTATCCATAAAATAAAAAAATTCTGAGAATAAAAATGTTTGACGTAACTTCGCATTGTAGCAAACTTTTCTGTTATTTTTCATATACCTTTATAAAACTTTTGAATGCTTCCATTGACATTTTTCTCTTGGTGTAGTTATATATTTATAATCAGTAAATATTTATATTCGTATTTAAAAAAACATGGGCAATGCCATACACGTATGTTTTGTTATTGACGGCGTTTTACGTTACTAGAAATTACACATATTTTGAAAAATCACAACTAATGCCGTAGGTTGTCTTTTGAAAAGTTATATACTACAAGAAACTACATATATTTCAAAATATATTAAAAAAAAATATTTTTTAAATTCGAAGAGTGCCACCATTTAAGGCCGAAAACACTCACGTATTCACAACAATTTACAAGCAGACTTATTTCTTTACATCAGTACGAAGACAATCTGACGAGTTTATTGCCAGATGGCAATGTCTTCTAACCACTTACTAAACTTTTCAATATTTACAATGATAAAGAGGTAATAAAAATATATCAAGTGTTGTTTTACGTCAAATACATTTAGAAAACGAAGTAGAACATAAAATGCAATAAAACAATGACAAAGTAAAGACATTGAGACACTCTTACATTACAATAACCATAAATACGTTAAGTTTTACACGACTCTTCTACTGAATTACTTATTTTTTACACAAGGCAATCTCTTCCAACAGCCAACAGATCAATTCAACAGGTGGTTACTATGTAACGTACGAGAAATAAAAAGGCATTTAAAAAATGCAATCCAGTATTACAGTGAATACTCGATTCTTAATTAATAAACATTTCACATTTTCAACTAATTCCTTCTGTCATAAGTAATTGGGAAAATGAAAATGATGTGTTTCCTTTTGGAAACTTCTCAAAGAGCGACAAAGTGACGACGTATTAAGTTAATGCGACAAAAAATTGATTATATAAACGAATAATCGGATATATTGAAATTCTGAAACACAATATTAAAAGCACATTTTGAAAGAACCTTACTTTTCACACATATTCTTAAAACTTTTAGTCCTGTCAAATTACATTTTTCCGTTATTTTTTAAATTTAACAATACGGTATATTTTTAAAACACTGAACTTAAATGCCTGTTCTGTTTAATTTAATATGAAAAGTTATTTGCGATGTAACCTCACCCGATAGTACAACTGCGAATAGGAAAACTAAATGAAAATAAAACGTAACCCGAGTCCTAGCGCAGGAGTCGCCACGCGCGCACTAACCGAGCCAAAGTGGTGTAATGTCGCACAACCTGGTTTTGTAGGACCGTTCTACGTAGGCGAGTGACGTTTGTGGTCTATCGACAATTGCATCGAAAGAAAATACAGAAAACTGCAGTAGAAACTATACGATTCATCTTGGTAACGCTAATATAATATTGATAAAAATTAAAACGCCAAAATACTAAGATATAAAAAATTCACGTTCAATCAGTTTCCATACAAAACAAAATCGAATACACAACGCAACAATTTCGGGCAATAAAATCTTTTATCAAACCGGGCTTTATTGTAAATATAAATAATTTATTAATTGTCGAATATAATAATACTTACATATTAGAATAATACTTGTTTTCTTATTAACAAGCTTCAATTAACACATTAATGTGATAATTAAATAAAACAAGTTATTTTCTTATAAAATTAAAATCCGTTAAATCAAATTAGTTCAATCAATAACTTTGCAATTGAAATAGTTAATATCGCAGTTAAGTGTTTATCCTGCAACCTATTTTTGTATTACTTAATATTCTAATTAGTCGACAGAGTTGACTTTAATCTGACAGCTCTATTTTTAATAAAAAAATTGAACCGAATTCTTAAAGAATTATCAAAACTTAAATTTTTATTTTATCTTCATGTTATTTTAAGATACATTTTAGATACTCTCGCGTGTCTCTCAATAATGTGTATTGAAATTAACTTGTATTGTGTGTTAATATCATATTTTGTAAAATACTTTGCTGTGTCGTGAATCCAATAAATTAACAAATATATTTATTTATTTATTTGTTTAACACTTTTATTGCAATACAATCTGGCAGGCTTATTGCCAGGCGGCAATCTCTTCCAACCAACCAGACAAAAGTAAATAAAGCAAGTTACATTTTCGCATAAATCATTCAAATGACTATCCATCCCCACGAAATCCATAAACACATACGTGAGCACATGCCCACGGACCCCACAAAGACGGGCAATCACCCGAACATTATTTTTCATATAAAGTGAGATATCATCAATCAAAAGGAAAGGAATGGATGGTGGAGAGGAAAGGAAAAGAAAAATCAGGAATGAAACACGTTATTTTACTGACTGAGAAATTAAGAGTTTTTTCAGTCGCTTCTTAAAGCATGCCAAGAACGAAGCGAGTCTTATATTGGTTTGTAACTGATTCCAGAGTCTCACTGCATGGACAGTTAAGGACGATGTAAAGAAAGAGGAGCGGTGAACTGGAAAGGCCAATAAACAATCTCTGTTTGAGCGTAGCGCTAATCCATGACTGGAAAGACGCTGAAAATTTTCGGCGAGATCAGAGGGTGCGGCGGGACAGTTAAGGATGTTATACAATAGAGACAGTATGTGAATTTGGCGTCTATTTCTAATATTCAACCAGTTCAAAGCGTCTATTTCTAACATTCAACCAGTTCAGCGTCTATTTCTAACATTCAACCCATTCAAATATACTCATTAAACCATAAATAAATTGCTTGGCGAATGAATGTTGCTGAAAATTCGATCAACATTTTTCAAAATTATTATTTAATTGCGTACTCATGCACGTCATAAATGTAATTAAAATTTTATTTAACACAGATCACAGAATTTTTTTTAGAATAAAGATGACTTCGAGTGATTATTTTATTTTCCCTATTTTCCTAGCCCAAAAGGGAAGTGGTATATTATCAATTTTTTTCCGGGTGTACGTGCAAAACTATCTATCTGATCTTTAAAATATTTTGTTATTGAGAAAATACACTAGAAATTTAAACATGCATTATATATTTTTTTCGATAAGAACAAAAAAGATATATGTCATAATCATCACTTCCAATCTCAAGATCTTTTGAAGCGTAAAAGATCTTATGTAATCATCTCCAAGGCTGGCTTGAAAATGTACTTGAAAAAAAAAGTCGAGTTGAAGATTTTTCGGGCACAATTATTGTGTGTGCAGTATTTTATGTTTTCTAAAATTCTATTCTATGTTTTACAGTTATTTATTTAGCATTAATTATTGAAGTTATATTTTAACTAACGGGTTAGGAATAAACCTTATTATTCTTAATGTTTCGTTTTCTTTTTAATTCGTCATACGTTTTCTCTCTCTCTCACTATTTTAAAATTTTCTCTTTTTTTATTTATACCTTGTTTTTATAAGAGTTTTATATTGCTTCACGTCTAAGTGTGATTTTAGTATGTAAATCTCGATGAAAACGTCACTGGTCTAGGTTAAGTTATGTTTAATCTGCATAACGTACACAACGACTTTTTTTCTAATAAACCAAAATAAAATTGAGATGGTTTGGAAATATCAAGACAGTGAGACTTGGAAAACAAATATTTGTATCTGAAGTGAATGGCGCGCAAGGAAGAGGTAGGCCGAGAAGAATATAATCGAAGAAATTTGACTGAGAAAAAAGCAAGAAGTTTGAGAAAAAATATATGGATGAGATCAAGAAAGTGTGCGTGGATACGAAGGTTTAGAAATATTTTCCTAGCCCAAAAGGGACGTGGTATATATATCTATGAATTTTAACATACACGCCAATAATGCTGGGAAATAATTATAAAGCAATACCGTATTCATAATTTGAATTAAGTAATTTAATAATATTTTTTTTATTAAACTATTATTCGGTTAATTTAAATGCATGGATAATTTAAAGTAAGCATAATATTTCTGAATTTTGAAATATTATTCAAAATAAGTTGTATTATTTTATAAAGATTATACCATTTAAATTCATAACAATACGTTTTCATGTGAAAATAAACTTAAGTATAATATTTTATTTAAATTTGTTTTTACATCAATTTGAAATATATTTACTTATCTTTTAATTTTATTTGTTATTTCATGTAAAACGTGAAAAATTCATTGATAAATTGATTATTTATATTCAAACTTTCACAAAACATTAATTTACAACAGAACCTTATCGTGATAGTTTTTTTAATTGTAGTTAAAAATGATACGTGTCAAATTAAAAAAAAACAAAATGTATTAAACACTGTTAAAAAAATACACGCTACGTAAACTAAAATTAAATTTTTATTTAAAAAAATAAAACTGTCGATATCATGTCAGAATAAATTAGCGAAAGGAATATTTTTTTAAACATCCTGTCCTTTTTATGTAAGCAATTAAACGGGAATACACCACGTATGTATGCAAAGTACCAATTTCATATGGCAAATTAAACCAGCTCGTTTTTTTTTGTTCAACTTATCTGGAGGAATTGAGATAAAGAAAGCCCGTTTATTCCCGCCGAAATAATTCACGAGAAATAGCTGCGAGTTGGGGTGGCGCGGTGCAAACACAAAGCGTCGCTTTCCACTCCACCGCTGAGGCGATACGGGGGGACGGACGGACAGGAGTGAGGGGTACACGCGGGTCCTTGAACTTGAGCCCCACTGCGTGACGTCACAGGAACCTTATAATACCCACGCTCTCCTCTTCATCTCGACCTACAGTGTACGGAATTGAAAAGCGATACATCCGATAGTTTCAATTATTTTTAATTTAATAAAAAACTATAACTAATTAGTCAAATGCATTGTATAGTATTACAGTTTTGTTTCATCAATAGTGGTTTGCGCATGTCGAACAAATGAGTATTGCAGTGTACACGTTCCTCGTATACAGTACAACCTGATGGGTTTGTTGCCATGTGTCAATCCCTACCAACCAACTAGAAATATGTGAAGGCGGTTTTTAAGTTACCAGGCTGGAATATTTTTAAAAAACATCGGTGCCAACGGGAATTGTATCCACAGTCCATGGGTTGGAAGCCAGGCTTATTAAGACCAACTAGGCCATGAGTGACGAAAGGCTAACAAAATAAATTGGGGAGCGTGATAGAGGAAGGCCTAGAAAAACATAATAGGACCAAGTAAAGAAAATCTTGCAAGGAGTTGTATGAGAAGTTGTAAGGATGTGGGAGAAACGATATATTTATCATATCTGCCTATCCCGACAGGGATACTGTGTGATGTAATGAATATATAGTATGTTGAATAAAGTGTAATCTGGTAGCGTTATACACTTTCTTCCTTGTGACACTTTTTTCACATTAACCAGAAAAATATTATATTGAAAATGTTTTGCTAAACAACAGATTCAGTTATTTCTTGATCGAGAAGACACTAGTCCTTGAGTCCTTGTGTATTTAGAATTATGATCAAATATCATCAAATGGAACTTTATGACAGTCGATGTCGTCTAAAAAAGTTTAATGAAATCCGCCGGTTCTGAAAATGTAAAACTAATTAAACTTAAAAGTATATTAAAAAATAAAATACTTTGTTATTTAGTGAAATAATAAAGTAATTAATTTAAAATGTTGTAATATGGATTTCCATCAAATTAAAGCCAAAACCTTTAATAAACTAATTAATCTTGTTCGCTATGCGGTATTCTCTTGAAGTTGATTTTCCAGATGTGGAAATACGAACATGTTGAGACTTAAAATTCGAAAAGTTTGCAATGAAGAATAAGTAACGGTAAAATCGGTCCAGAATACGTCGGGAATCGAACCAGTATAATTTGTTAGGAAGTTTAATATTATAATAGAATTAAATAATATAATATAAGAGCTTTTTCTGAGAAAACAATAGCTCAAAATGCTTCACAAACAACAAATTGTATCGAGGTCATTTCAAATCCTGTATAGATAATAACCATTGAAGCATCCGTTATATATTTTTTTCGGTAATATATTTCAGAAATGTTTGTAATTAATTTGATTGCATTAATAAAATCAAAATAATCACCATAGCACGCACCCAAGCTATATTTGATAGTTTTGTGAGACAGGAAAAGTTTTTTGCCAAATATAAAAGGTAACCTGCAAATATAATATAATATAATATATATGTCAAGATTGCTGGATGAGATATGTACACAACTAGCAAACGTAATAAACTAACTAAAACAAATATGAGTATATAAGCAACCACTTCGCATATTTTTGGCAGACGATTAATTTAACTATCTTTCAAACTTAAGAATTCCAATAGTACCGTTTCTTAGTTGTAGAAGTTAATAAATATAAAACGATTTCGTGGAACCAATTGATTTTTACAGCCTGCAATGTTTCCAATACCAAGCTTTAATAATTTATAGTGATAGTTAAATAACGCAAACCATTTAAACAAACGACAGTTATTTAAGTTAGTAATAATTTTCAAATAAGCTGAGCAAAGAAAACTTGGATTTGGAATCGGCAATCCAGTGTTTCGTTCATTAGCTTGAAAATTTCATTATAGTACGAAAAAATTAAGCGAAGTTCCAAACTTAGAAACTGAAAACTTTAGCCAATTAGTGACGTGTTGTGTAAAATGAAAAAGTACCATTTCGTGCTGCGCTCGAGTTAGAAACAGCACTTATTTCGCGCGCTGTTAAGTCTATTTCGGAGGTTCAAGCGAAGTCGCAGTTTAACGCGTCCTCCAAATTGTTCGTAGTCACGATATGATATGGTCACGGAAGGCACGAAAATCGATCTGATTATATTCACTTAATCAGGAAACCAAGCGATTTCAAAATATAACAGACTCTCTCAACATAAAATACCTATGCCTGTTATTATAAAAGTTCAGTTCTGAATTTAAAAGCAAAAAATAAAGAATTTTCTGAAAATTCTTCTACGTTTTTTGTCATTCATCCCCTCTCCCCCATCGATAGTGTTCTTCGGCATTGAACATCATATATAAATACAACATAAAATAACATTTGAAAATTTAACATAAATAAATAAATATTTAATATTTACACGCCTCATACAAATGCATGAGCATTACATATCAAAACATATGTATATATATACTATGCGTATCCAGAAAGTAAGTGTACTGAGGCTCTCACGACCGGATGGATTTTATTTTCGACATGTTGGCTACACTTCCGTGTAGCCTGACCCTTCCCCTCCGCAACGAGACCGGTTCGAGGTCAGTACATTGAGAAGTGTCCAATCTCCCGCCAAGTGCGAAATACGCGGCGTCATCTGTTATCTCGTTTGGAAGGGAAACCCTCCGGTTGAGGTTTATAATGAGGTGAAAACTGCATATGGCGATAAAGCTATGAATCGTACGAGTGTGCTCGCGAGTTTAAAAACGGTCACGTCACACCTCTTCACCCTCCGCCAAAAAGTTCAAAACCACAATTTCAGCCAAGAAAATCATGGCATCCGTGTTTTGGGACTGTCAAGGCATAATTTTAATTGAATATATGCCTCAAGGGGAGACCATCAACTCTGCAAAAAACTGTGAGACCCTAAAAAAATTGCGGAGGGCGATTCAGAACAAGAGGAGAGGTATGCTGATAAAGGGAGTCTGCCTGCTGCACGACAATGCCAGACCACACACGGCCAACGCCACGAAGGAACTGCTCACCTCGTTTAAATGGGATGTCCTGAACCATCCCGCGCATTCCCCTGACCTAGCACCTTCAGATTACTATCTCTTTACCTCCCTGAAGCTGCACATGGGTGGAAAAAGGTTTTCAACCGACGAGGAGATAAAGGAGGAGGTGGAGAAGTGGACGGAGGGGTTGGCGGGAAACTACTTCGAGGAAGGCATCAAAAAGTTGATACCCCGCTTCACCACCTGCATTGAGAGGAATGGCGACTATGTTGAAAAATAGCTTACATATGTACTACGGTAACCACGTAATTTTTTTGTTTAAATAAAAAAAAATTGTAACCTACAAAAATTCAGTACACTTACTTTCTGGATATGCCTCGTATAACATAAATATATTACAACAAAAAAATATAGATATAGATTAAGATAGTGTAATCTTAAATATTAATTTACTGAACGGAATATTGTAACATGCTAAAAGAGCCGAAATACTTATTAGGAATGGAATATAAAAATTTGGAAATTAAAAATAAAAATCAGGAAACGAGACATGAGAACTACAGTTACAAAAAAAATCAAGTCCTCTTTCTCAAACCTCATTCGAATAAAAAAAGAGTTAAAATTATCGCAACATAAAAAGTGTTATTATATTAAAGTAACATTTTTATACGACGAATGTTTATGCATGGGTGCTTGTGATGACCGTCCTTTTTAGGGAATAATATATTCTCTGTAACAACCGACTCTACTGTGTTTTACTTTGATACCCGCTACCGACCTGCCTGAGAGGAATCTCTCCACCCCGCTACCTTCTTCCTCTTCTGGGTCTACGCTTTGGAATTAGCTACCTCAATTCTCCGAGCGCGGCGCAGCAACCAACGTACCTACGCTACATTCTATTTGTACCCTGTGCGGTACAGTTTAAAACCTAAACTTAAAAGATCCCTAATTAGCTGAACTTATCAGTTTTTAAGTTATCAAATGTTATGAGATCATTAAAAGTAGATAGAAAACTTTTCGGGTTTATATTTAGATATAGATATTTTTTTTAATATAGATAAAAAGTATATTACACAATACGTTTAATTATAACCTTAACATATCAATAAAAATAATGAGAGAAACAATCAACGATTTTACAAGTCGCCTGTGTTCAGATAAAAACTTAATTATTTTTCCACAAATTCAGCTAAGATTTACCAACCGTATACAATCGAAGGAATGAATGACGTTGTGTTAATAAATTGAATTGAAAATAGAAGTAAGATAAAAACGAACATAATGTTTAGACGTAGATTTAAAAAAATAACTACGGTGGATTTTACTTGTTTATAAAAAATACAGTCGATTTCGCTTAACTAACATAACCAAGAAGACAATTGTCCCAAATAAGCGGCTGCCCCAATTAACCGAAGCGAGCGTAAAATTAAAAAAATGAATATTTTCCTTTAAATATGTATACCAAACATTATGTATTAATAAATTCTTGAACAAAAATATAAATTGTAAAAAAATAATATAAACTCGAAAATTTTCATCAATAGATTCTAGTATGAAACTAACCAATTTTCCTTGATGTCAAGTCTTCAAATGTTTTATTACCCCATGTTCATTGGTTGCACTAACGATGTGGTATTAGGAGGAAGAAAGTTCAGCTTTATATTTTTTAGATTATCTAAATGAGGGTGTGCCGCACAATTGTCAACAAGCAGCAACATTTTATAATAATGTTATATGAATATGTTTTATAAAATGGTTATGGGAAAATATATTATATATTTCAGGAGTAGAAATGTGAACAAAGAAAAATAATGGGATTTAGTGATCAATTGTTACGAAATCTATGATATTAAGTTGTCTTACTAACTAAGCCAACTTCGTGGCTTACTTGCTAAGATTCTTATTTATTCTGTACCCTAGAGGATAAACCACGGAAGCCACTTTGCACCCTAGCGGATAAACGTCATATGCGTCATACATGAATTGTATGATGCAACGTCGTTTATACTCTGGGGTAATGTATGATGCAACGTCGTTTATACTCTGGGGTAAAATTTGACTTCCGTTGTTTATCCTCTAGGGTACAGTATTTATTAACACTTTATTCAAAAAACAATCTGGCTGGCTTATTGTCAGGTGGCAAATTTCTTCAACCGACCAAATATTATTCATTATTCATCTTTATGAAATTTATGGCCCAACTCGTAAGTCAATCCCGAAAAATTTCAGAACCGAATTGCAGGCTAAAAACAGTTATATACTCGTATTAATAATAACGGACAATTTATACAGCGTTGTTTAGAGAGTAGGCTTTTCAAGTTTTTTCCACGCGTGATTATTTTTATTTGGGGTAGTCGTGGTGTAAAATGACCAAATAATGGAAATAATTATGATCGATTTTAACAGCGGGCTTTAATTAATATTTTAGACCGCCTCACACGCCGTTCTCAGCTTAATTTGCTATCTCTACTTAACACGCGATCAAGGTACGAGTATACTATACAAGTGTTCCTATAAACGTATGAAAGAAAATGTATAAATCAGCTGATGTAGAGCATTGAACATTATAGATGAAAAAAATAAAAAAATATTTTGACATGGATTAAATTAATGTATTGTTGTATGATTGATCATTTCAAAATCGATTAAGATTTTTATTAGTCGCTATCTTATAAGTTTTCTTCTATTATGATAAGAGTTCTTATTTGTTCTGAAAAATGTGAAGTTAAATTGTAAGACAACCGTTACCAATAAATACAATTGTATTTTACTCGTAGGTTAAAATTCAGTCTACAAACGTTTGCGAGAAACAATGACATGAAACAATAAACCATTTTCCTCCATCTCTCTTGATCTCGGCAATCACATGGGGATAGTCCGAGTCTAGAGTTTGGTCGTTCCAATGTTCTTAATATAACTGGTGTGCCTAGCATATGTTCAGCTCTACTTATTTTAAATCCATTATCCTCCATTTGTTTATATTTTTCAGGATTATTCTAATAATTCAATTCTTGGATTATTCTAATGATTTCATCACATAGAACAATATCGTCTGCAAACAACATGTTCTTGTGGGCTTGTCTCAGGAAGTTCCTAGTGAGGCATTCCAAGAATATATTAGGTCCTTACATATGAAATTGGCGTTTTGCCGTACTGGCAACTTTGATCTCAAATATCTTCTCTTTGGTTAGGAATTCCAAATTAAAATTTATACAGCTATTTACTCAAGTATTTGTGTTTCGAAAATTATAATTCATTTGTTTTTTCCTCAATTGTTTTTTTTCTTTGCGTCACTCAGTTTACAAAATGGAAAACTTGAAATATCGCGTTATTTACGAGTACTAGTTCCACCGTGGCACCAGTGCTGCAGAAACGGCTCGAAGGATTAATGATGTGTATGGCGACGGTGCCGCAAAAGAAAACACAGTGCGTTTTTGGTTCCAACGTTTTCGTTCTGGAAATTTCGACCTGCAAAACAAGCCCCGTGGACGGCCGGAGACCAAAGTTGATAATGAAGAATTGAAGGCTATTGTGGAAGCGGATCCATCGCAAACCACGTCCGAGTTAGCTGCAGGCTGCGGTGTTAGTGATAAAACTGTTTTAATCCACTTGAAGCAAATTGGGAAGGTGAAAAAGCTTGAAAGGTGGGTACCTCACGAATTGAGTGAAGCAAATCAACAAACGCGCGTTGACTGCTGCGTTGCATTACTCAACCGGCTCAATAATGAAGGGATTTTGAATTGAATCATTACCTGTGATGAAAAGTGGATCCTGTATGATAATCGGAAGCGCTCATCGCAATGGCTGAACCCTACCGAACCAGCCAAACCATGCCCCAAGCGAAAATTGACTCCAAAAAAGTTACTTGTGAGCGTTTGGTGGACTAGTGCTGGTGTCGTTCATTACAGCTTTCTTAAATCTGGCCAGACGATTACGGCAGATGTCTATTGTCAGCAACTGCAAACCATGATGGAAAAGCTAGCTGCTAAACAACCGAGGCTGGTTAATCGCTCTAGGCCACTGCTGCTTCATGATAACGCTAGACCACACACTGCACAACAGACGGCTACCAAATTAGAAGAGCTTCAATTGGAATGTCTAAGACATCCACCGTACTCTCCGGACCTTGCCCCAACAGATTACTATTTTTTTCGAAATTTGGATAACTTCTTGCAAGGGAAAAAATTCAACTCCGATGGGGCAGTCCAAACCGACTTCAAAGATTTTATTGATTCCCGTCCGAATGGTTTTTTTAGTAAAGGGATCGATGAACTACCTATGAGATGGCAAAAGTGCATAGATAGCAATGGTACATACTTTGATTAAATAAATATATTATATTAAAAAAAAATCAACTTTATGTTCCTCCCAAACAAAACGCCAATTTCATATGTAAGGACCTAATATTAAACAGGAGCGGGCTGAAGGCAGATTCTTTAGTGAAGTCCAACTGTAACCATGATCGGGTTGCTATTGTATTCCCACATGTCGTTCTTACGGTTATTCTACTCGTACTATCATTGAACATTTCTTTGATAAGGGGGATGTATGTTTCTGAGGTATCAGCGCTGCAAAGTGACCACCATATTTGTTCCCTGGGGACTCGATCGTACGCCTTTTCCGGGGCAATAAAGATCATGTATCGAGGTTTTCTAGCGTTTCTGTACTTTATTTGGGTATTTCTCTCGGTGTGAACATTGTATTGGTTGTGCTTTTCCCGACATAAACCCGAATTAACACTGATATTTTATCCTACAGTTCGCTTTTTAATCTATGTACAATGATATTTTTGAACCATTTCGTAGCATGATACATTCACTTTATTGGACGGTTTATTTTTTCAATGGCTATTCACTCAAATTTGAGTGTTTCCTGACAGTTAGTAATGATAATTTTATTACATTTATCAAAAATACAGAATATATTGTTGAAGAAATGGAATCACAGTAAGTTCAAGCTATTACAAATAAGTATAATAAAATACCACGTTTATGAAATAAACATACTAATTTAATGTATTTAATTCATTAGAAATAAGCTTTAATTACACTAAAAACGGTAGGAAACAAATTTGGAATGCACGTTCTCAGATCGGTTGGCATAGGGTTATTCATAAAAAATTGCCCAAAGATCACAATATACCTATGTGCAATAATAAAGAACGAAATAAACTAAGCTTTTAAGTAAAAAAAAAACAAAATATTTTTGGCCATATAAAGTGAAATATTTATCCGTTTGTTTAAAACTAAATTACCAGCTAAAATATAATATATGAACCAATAATTCAATTACACAGTTCATATTTTTAAGAATTCATTAAAAACGTAACATTTAACAAATATAAATTTTATACATCATTCCAAAGTAATGACTTATTGATAATAAAAGTTCTAGTATTTTCCTTTTCCATTTTTACTATGTAACAACCGATATGCGCGATATGATAAGAGATACAAAGAACCGTAAAATTTCAAATAAAATAACTCAACGATACAATGCAGTGTTTCAAAAATAAATTGCAGGTGTTTGCATCACTCAAACTTGAATGGGACAATCAGATACGGCCATTTGGGTTCACTATTTGAATGGTTGAATTAAAATAGGCACTAAGTACCAAAAAAAAAACTAAGTATGCAGTTTCATTATATATGACATATAGAACTAAACTGCATACTTAGTTTTTTTTGTTTTTTTTTTTGGTACTTAGTGCCTATTTTAATTCAACCATTCATTTATTGTCGCGAGAATCCACATTCAATTTAGGACATTGCTAACACGTATTTAAGATAATTCGAATATTTTGAAAGTGCCTTTAAATGTTTTCTTTAGGCTAACACGCGTTTCTTATTAAACGTTTATGGTAGTACATCATTAAACTACGTACGGATCTGTTATTTTATTTATTATTACGAAGATATTTAAAAAAATATAATTGTTGCTGTGTACTATTTTTTTGTTGAAATAATTATGGTGCAAAATTGAATAAATTTATGGTCAATATATTAAGCTTTGCTGAGAGTTTATATACGATGAAAAAAACTTGTAAATTACATCACATCATTTTCATTTTATTGAAATTGATAAAACAACCTTTTCATATTCATATATAGCGACTAAAAACAATTATTTCATTTAATAAAATTGACTGACTACCTCCGTGGCCTTGTTAGTATAACGCTTGGGTTTCCGGTTCGACTTCCAATCGTACAAAAAAAAAATAGGCTGTCTGATAAAAAATCGTAAGGTAACAATAATCGTACGCGCCGAGAATGTGTGTGAGTTTTGTTGTTTCTTCACGTGCGGTAGTGTTACCAATACGTGTAATGACGAAACCGCAAGTTCCGTGCCGATTCTAGTAGTTCTAAACCCAATGGCTCGATTATTGGGGTCAAAAACAATTTTGTCACTGGCCACTCTCTACAATATGTCTGCATCACCAATTCGGATATGTTGAAGGGTGTCGTAGTAAAGGAAAACAAGTTTCAATAAAGGAAGTTACAATTTTTAGTATTATTTATTGAAAGAAAAAGAAAAAAATCGTGTATTCATTCGATAAATATTCACGTTCGAAACAAAATCGCTAAAACGTTATTACTAATAATAATATCCAACTGTCCCAAGAAACACACCAAAATAACTTTCTTTGTGATGAAGGAATGGGAAAGACTTGGAGCATGAAGTATTCATTCTGAGAACAAAATTTGATCATTAAATTTTGTTGGCAAACGCTACTGTGTAACGGTGAGTGGCTTTGTGAAACAATTTTTCGCCTTTCAGTTCACATATGTATCGGTGAAACTAACGCATGTGAATTCGGTTACTTTTCTCAAATACGCATCGATGGTGGAACCTGCTGATGAATTGAGTTATTTTATATTAATTTTAAAAGAAAATCCGCAAAAAGAAAATAATTCACAGCGCACAAGTCACGTTTTAAATAATACCCCAAGAATTTAATATTAAATAAATATTTATAAATCCACCGTAAGAACCTTGTCATGATACCTAATCGTTATTATTTGTCAAATGTAATTTGTTTACCTAAAATCAATATTTAAAGCTTCTCAACTGACAATTCTTAATGGAACTTCATAATATACAAAATCTAATTCAAAGTATATTTAATATAATCTTGCGAAATTTACGCCCACTGCTGATTTCGCTCATCGAACATCTTCAGAATGTTTACTTTTCTAAAGACAATACACGAGAGATATCGAACGACATATATCGATAACAAATACAGTCAACGGGGCACTAAAACATACATACTCGAACCGGACACTCAAAATCTGCCAAGATGATAGTCCACAACAGTATTTTAGTACCAACTTGCCGATAAAACGATATTACAAAATCAATTGTACCTATCCTTCCCTGCGAATGGAAAGTACGTGTAACTGTGATATGTGGGTGAGCAATGAAAGATTAGAGCAACTTGAGAATTTCGTTATTTAGAGATGAATGTGAACTTAAGGCTGGCGTGTTGAGTAAGAAGAACACTCTGAAATGGTTTGGGCACGTGGAACGAATGAAGATATAAATACTAAAAAAACAAATATACAATGCAAATGTGAGTAGAAGGCGTAATATAGGAAGATCGAGTAAAGTATGATTGAATGAAGTGAATATTTTAAAAGAAGCAAATGTAAGAAGTAAGACTAATCGTGGGAGTTTTATGAGGTGTATTGATATGGAAGAGGCGAATATGTGTCGAAATAGGAAAGTATTGTGCTCGATCATCTCTGCCTACCTTTATAGGAAAACGGCGTGATGGTTTGTATGTAGTTTTAAAACTTCTATTTAACCTGTGCACTATTTTATGAATAATATAATAAAAAATTGTTAATGGATGTTAAGAAAATTAAATTTTATAATTACTTTGTAAGGCACGTATAATGAAAACTAGTTCCTAATACTGGATAGCACGAATGCAAGCACAAGAACAAGCACGAGCAAGCGCCAGTGAAGGCCATCGCGAGGTGTACTCGTAGCTTCAGGCGCCACTCGGTTGCTAGGCGGGACCACAAATGCAAATTGAGGAAGACATTATTAAAACAGCACATTCAAATTATCCTAAAGAGAATGCGGTCGGCCGTGACTAATTCATTATTACAAAATTATTATATATAATACATTATAGATTTATATTATGTGCTGAAATAGAAGATTCAAAAGTGATGGAAAACAATTTTAATTTGTGCTATATTACAATATTATCTGTTTTTGTTTAAAAACTTGTAATGAAGTTCTAACCGAGGTATCATAAAATAAATACTGGAAACAAGTGCCCGGCGACATGACCATCGCCATCATGGTGCGGGGAATAAAATAGCAGAGATAATTTGACCGTGAAACATGCGACAGCTTAACATACATTAAACATTATATTATATTATATATCTCACGTTAATTGATGAGTTGCACATAAAAAATAGAGTTTTCAAAGAACTGATTATATTTTAATGTATTTCTAATAATTTGCAACTATAACTGCATCAGCTGTACTCGTATTTATTGTCAGAGATAACGATTTGACATCTGTTGACTTTGAAACTGCATTGCGTGGAATGCAACCCCAAAGTCAACAGATGGTCAAAGTCAACATTCAAAATTGTTGCTTGCTAAAATTGCGGCTAGTCCTTATTAAAATTGTGGCTTTGCGAAGTTTCCGATATTCTACCGTTTTTGGTTCTAGTTGTATTTTTCTTATCTCGTATGGTTTCTCTCTCGCAGTAAGATGTTGAGATTTCTCAGCTATGATACAGACTTAAAATTTGTCTGATGAATCTTATCCAGTCTTGCCAAGAATGAATATATTAGGGCACTTCTACAATGTGACCGATAGTCTTGATCATTCCACACGAGCTCAACAGGGAATCAATGAAACGCCACCTATGCAAGGTGTGTGCACTGCAACCGTGGCCACACCTTAAACGATTCAGAGTACATCTTAATCTTATGTACCTTATGGTATTCTCGAAGCAAATTTGCGTCGTAGATTAGGAGACAGCAGATTTGCAATAACCAGAAACCACTGAATATATGTTTTCAAAGTGCCACTGAATATCAACGCATTGCCTCATTAAGCTGTGCATAGCGTTTGTGTTCGCGCTTGTAAAACAAACCGGGAAGCAATACACTGCTACGGAATACACTAAGGTCATCGCTGTGGGCATGCTACATCCCCAGTTTGTCCCAGCTAACTTGTGAAGAATGTTGAGTCGGCTACTAGTCATTACTTGGAGGGAGGTTAGATGAGGTATATACGTAAATTTTCTGTCCAAAGTTACTCCTAGATACCGAGGGTATGGAAATTAGTCACCCTTTCTCCAGCAAACGTCACACTAACTTGTGCACCTGCTGGAGAGTTGTATGCTAGTCAAATGATAAAATAATACACTCAATTTAGAAAAAAATTGAAAATTATAAGTTTCGAAGCGAAATTCGCTTCTTTTTCAAGGTGAACTATTTTACTGAGCCAAAAGTAAAATAGTATTGATATTCAAACAACAAATTCTCCATATGAAACTTCAGTTTTCGGATATTCTTAACGCGCATTTTCGTTTAACTTTAATGGCCGCTAATTCCAGAGTTAATTGTTAATTCTAAGACAATAGGGCGTGACGCCAACTACCTTATTTTTTTTGTCAAAGTTCTATTATTCCTTTCAAATTAAAATTAAATGATGAACACGTGATCCGTAAACTTTACGGCTGCAATGTTTTTTTTAATTTACAGACCATTATAGTATTATAATTGAAAATGGCATCCAATTAGTTTCACACAATCTATATGATCAAGATTGTATGTAATCTGAAATAATTATGTTTCCATAGTCTCTAAGATTCAAACTTAGATTTAGAGATTGGAAACGATTGATGATATTTAAAACATAACTAATCACATGAATTTCTGAAGTGTATTAAATGAGATAAAATCAATCGATAAGGCAAGGAATGCCAACATTTTATTTTATTTCCATAAATAACTTCTAGGTATTTTTAATTAAACTCCAAGAAACATAAATTTTAAAGATAGTACAGTACCCGGCGGTAAGTAATACACACCGGGCTTAAGAAAGAGACTGTCGGCCATAATCAGCTAACTTCGGCTTTGTAGAGCATCGCCTCTGTCATTCATACACGTGCTCCGTCGCGAGACTGTTAGCGCATCGTGCGACAGAGACGACGCTCTACAAAGCCGAAGTTAGCCTATTATGGCCGACAGTCTCTTTATTAAGCCCAATGTGTATTAATTACCGCCGGGTACTGTAGAATATATTACATAGGAATCTTCTAAAATATTTGTTCAATATACTGAAAAAAAAATTCTTTTGAACATTTACACGAGGTAAAATATAAAACTTAAATAAGTACAAATATTACCGCATCATTTTACAGTACAAGGTTGTGGCCAACTACTCGTACATATTATAAAATTGTTGCTAACTGAAAACGAAGAAACACTTAAAAAACAAATGTGAATGAATTTCTATGTAAATATTCACATAAATAAAATGATAACATATCAATTACGTATCTGTCAGAAAATCTATTATGATTTCGCATCAATGAGTATTTCTGTCAAATACACAATATCCCTATCGAGTTAGGCAATGAGCAAAAACTGTCCGATTTTCTTTTGTAATATTCAACAGTATTGTCTTCTCTACATATAACATATTATATATACCTTATATACAATTTCATTCAGTTCCTTTAATTCCCCAGCTCTTGACAATTATATAAATTCAAATCAAATTCATTCAGTATTTATTTGCAACAAAAAAGGTAAAACGCTGAAAACTTAAAAAACTATATTAAATACTATCCAGCCTTTGAAGATTTTTAAGGTTTCTAAAACGATTATGGTAAAAGAAGCACACGACTATGGGACGAAGAAAAAAATATATGCTCAACAATGACGCTTAAAAAAGGTGTAAAATTTTATGTCAATTAGCTAGCTACTAAGAGAACAATGATTTCAGCTAAAAATAGTCTGAAAGCGAAACAGCCCCGGAACTCACAGATAATGGAAACTAGGGACGCTTGAGTTCCGCGCAAACACACAAACCATTACACCAGTGACGCCGACAATAAGGATGTTTTTATGAACGTTTTGAAAGTAAAGCGTGACAAAATTTTTCATATAGAGCAATTTAAATCGCTTTTGTATTGCTCGCAGGAATCCACCCATTGACCCAGTTCGTTATGTGTAGGAGGCGGCAGTTGGCATGTAATCTATACAACAGTTTGTGGATATTTATTAAATGTATACGGATTCACAGAACGTTTTGCCGCATTGACCCTTCCTGGCCAAGTTTCGTGTTGATATATCGCTTTCGCGTACTCTCTTTCTACTATCGATTTTTAATTTGGCAAAATTACAAGACCAGAGCTGAGAACAGTGGTGGAACTATAAGAAGGCAAAAAAATCGAGAGCACAAAAGAAGGTCTGCTCCAAGTACATACAGTCAATAGTTGATAACCAGCCAAGACATCACATATTGGCGTGAATCTGTGACGTAAACAAAGTAGAAGATAAAAAATGAATGGAACTCTAGAACTATAAGACGTGCTTACCCCAACATCAAATTCTCGACCACCGCGCCGCTGAAGTTGAGGACATATTCACCGGCTGTCCCATTACGAGTGCATTAATGGTCCAAGTTCTAGGCAGTATCAACCCCCGGCCTCTCAAAACGACCCGGCACTCGTAAGTGGACCCCCCTTTGTAAAACTGCTTAGATATTGGCCTTTGATTTGTTACTATCTTGCATTTTATATTAAATTGTTTTATATATATATTATCTTGTTTTGCATTGTTTTTAATAAATTTAACTTAAAACAAATTTTCTTAGATTGCTGACGTTCACACTTCATTACTGAACATAACAATTGCACAATATTTTCAATCAGTTTACCTAGATTCAACGGCTAAATATGACATATATTAAACAGTTCATCAGACAGCAGAAGCATATCACTCCATTCCATTTCTAAGGAAGAAGTGTTGAAAAGCTTAAATTCCTTGCAAACCGACAAAGCAATCGGACCAGATGGGTTATCAGCCGACATTTTCAAAGTCTGTGCGAAATATGTGTGTGATCCCATCATATTTAACTTGAACATAAATACCAATACATTTCCCGTAAGCTAGAAGACAACCAGGGTCTGCCCCATCTTCAAATCGGGAGACCCGTTAGACTCTCACAATTACAGACCTGTAGCTGTTCTCTCTTTGCTTCCAAAAATTTTCGAAACTGTAATGTGCAACCAATTGAGCCACCAAGTGTCAACAATACTTATTGGAAACCAGCATGGCTTTTTGCCCAAACGATCGACTGTTACTAACCTTCTCTCTCTCACACAACAGATTGCGTCAAACTTAGACGAACGTTCACAAACGGGCGTAATATATACAGACTTCCAGAAAGCTTTCGACAAAGTTGATCACGATATATTACTTAAAAAAATGCATAAACTTGGCTTTAGCGATAATCTAATTGGATTATTTGCATCATACCTAAAAGAAAGATCTCAATACGTAACAATCCGTAACAAGTCTTCTGTGGAATTTATCGCAAGATCTGGTATACCACAAGGATCTAATTTAGGTCCCCTGCTATTCCTCATATTAATAGACGACATTCAAAATTCCATAAGTCACTCGACATGTTTATTGTTCGCTGACGACTTGAAAATTTTCAAAAACATCAATTCACCTCACGACTTTGCACAGTTACAACAGGACCTAGACTCCCTAGTTTCCTGGAGTGAGCAAAATCATCTTCTGTTCAACATTAATAAATGTGTCTGTGTATCTTATAGTCGATCGTTTTCACCAATCCACCATCAGTATACTATACAGGGAGTGCCATTAAACAGAGTTTCTGAATTCAAAGATTTAGGCGTAACCTTTGATGTCGGACTCACGTTCGTTAACCATGTCTCACGTTTGATATCGGACTGTTACAAACTGCTCGGTTTTATAATGAGAATATCAAGAGAATTTAACAGCACCGATATCCTCCGAAACTTATATAATTATCTAATTATAACCAAATTAGAATATGCATCTACGGTTTGGGCTCCTCATCAGCTCAAATATAAAAACAATATAAAACAAATACAAAAAAAATCCTCAGATATCTATGGTACAGAACAAAGGGCGATTACCCAAAATATGCTCTCCATGTCGAACTTCTTACGGTGTATAACTATAGAAGCCTTGAAACAAGCGATATTCCTACTTAAGGTTTTCGAAGGTAGCTTTAACTGTCCCGCGATTCTAGAAGCGCTAAGTTTATATGTACCCAATAAATATAGCCGTGCAAGGAATCCCCCTCTGTTCTACATACCAACTTACAGGACAAATATCATGGCTAAACACTCAGTCACGCGTGGTATAGAGATATTGAACCAACTGAATGACACTGCTGATATATTATCGGTACCACCTAGCAGTATGAAAAGAATCCTGGCTGATATTCTTCTTAACGAATAAGCTAACTCGAGAAGCAGATCCTCTTTGTGTAACAGGAGAAAACCGCGCAAAGTGGATAAAAAAAATTAAAAAAAAAACAATAATAATTAGAAAAATCTCGATACTCTCTTAAAAACAAATTCAATAATACTAGAATATACTATTTAAAAAAAAGAAAAATTCGTATCACCCATGTTGAGAAGAAACAGTATATCCAATGTCTCTATGTACATTTTGTAACTAAGCTAGCGTTATATTATTATATAATGCTTTATTATCTTTAACGCTTTTTTTCAAACTCAACGTCATGGCTTTTTGTTTTCAAAGTCGAAGTTCTCAGAGGCCAAAAACGGCCATTTTGCTGTGTTACGTATTATTTACTCAACAACTATATTGACAGTGAAATCGCGGCACAACTTACGACAGAATTGCGTAAAAAGCAAATGGTTTCATACACGAAACATTCCACACATACCCTACTATTAAACTAACTTCGATGAGTTAATTTCTTTGGGAAATGTGATAAAAACTAGTTCCGCCTATGCGTGGAATGCTGCCTCAATCCGTAGCCTGGCAGCACGCCACGGAACAGTGGAGCGCGAGACTAAGAACCTTCACAGAATAACCGCCAGCCGCCGTGGCGCGTCCTGCCTTCATATCGGATAATGGCCTCAAGTCTCCCTTTTCCCTCTCACGTTCTTTTGCTTCAATATTTGTACTTTGTTCTCAATTACGTGGCAGGATTTACGTTCCAGACTTTCATTAGAATTTTGGAGAGAGTGAAAGCGTTATGGAAGGCGGTAAATACACTTTACCGTATGTCTTTGAAATATTTATTTCTATAGGTTAAACAAGCTTTTTAAGTTATTTATAAGTGGATATAGTCAAGTAAAGAACAAATGAAACATATTTGTATAAAAAAATTCAATAAGCGTTCCTTTGTTAAATTTCGAATCTTTATTATTTTAATGTGTGAAATCAAAATAATCATTAACAAAATGTTGTAAGTTTGAATCGTTAATAATTAAAAATAAATTAATATAAATGAACAAACGTTCGATCATAAGAAAATAAATTATTCAGTTAAGACTTGGATATAGCACCTCCATAGCCTAGTCGGTAAGAAACTTATCTTCCAGCCCGGAGGTCGCGAGTTCGATTCCCGTTGGTATCCATATATATTTTTAAAGAGGGTTCAAGTTTAATTTTCACGTACGGCTTATTTTGATACCTCTCTGGTTAGAAAGAAAAAATACCACACGGTAATAAAAAAAGGTTGTACTGTATACAACACAAATATGATAGAGTTTTAGCAAAATATAAAAACCTTTACGCATACATTCAAAATTGTTTCTATAGTACGTACAATGCATCAATTTTTTGAGCTCATTCTAGTATGTCATTAGTCACTCGTCCGTCTTTGCTCTCAGCTGCAGTATCACCCGAAAGTATTTAATAGTTTTATTTTAAAATTTAAAAAAATGTGTTCAAAAGTTGGACGTAGTTTTCATTTGAAAAAACAATCGAAATATATAATAGCGAATGTGTTAGAACATTTTAGGCCATTTCACACTAAAAAAAACATTGGACTGTGAAGTTTGAAAAGTAACCGGAGTGTATATTAGTTCAATTAAATGCATAGATAACGAAAAAAAAAATAAGAATGGTGTGTTACGATCCCCCCAAAAAAAATATCGCTGTTTAACTAAATCAAAGATTTCTTTATGAAAATATACAACTTTTTAAAGTACGAGTACATTTATGTTTATAACACAATTTTTTACGACGATATCCACTCGATTAATTATATTGTGTATTTTTTATGATACTTGTTGATTTTTTAGAAGTTTTTATGTTTCTACCGCAATTTGTTTTATAAAAATAATAATCACTGTTTTAATTCTACTGTATTTTTTTCTAATTTTAATGTATGAAATGTAATTCATGCTATTGATGTTTCTTTTATGTATTGCTTGTATTTTGTCTTTTGAAATAATTTTTCCTTCCCTTTTAAATTTTAAATAAAACATTTTAAATATGAATAAACTTTTCTGTCTTATTATTGGACGCATTCCTCTACTTTTGTATAAACATTACATTACCCAAATTATGGGAAATTTTTGACTAATTTATTAGTATTTATGTAGTTAGTGAAAGTAAAGAATATATGTTAGATCATTATAAATATATTAGAGGATAATAAACTGAATTCCTGTAATGAATAAATAGACTATTAGGGTTAATCGTGCAATGGAAAATTATGGTGAATACAAAAAATAGAGTAATTACGAAAGATAGGCAGTTACAAATAATTAAATTACATTAATATGACATAATAATTTTCAACATAAATCGCTGTTTCAAAATATATTTTTTGTAACACTGTAAATTGGAGAGAATGTTGAGTGACAGTTTAAGAACTTCTTCCAAGCCTTATCCAAATGTTGGAGTCGGTGCTTCTATACCATAATTTTAATTTATCCTGTTTTACGAGTATATATCGTTATCTGACAGTCCGTTTACTTGCAGCATTCATTGCCGTTGTGACTATCACATGTTTTAGGTTGCCCCAGTTTATTTGGTGGTTTATAGAGGTCCGGGTCGTGGTGACAATGTGATGTTAGGTCTCATCACATGCCTTTACCGACCAAGCTGTCCGAGTATAACCGCATGCATGGTAGAACTACCTAGAATCCTTCCAATTAGTAAACTTTTTATTTTGTCCCTGAAAATGTGATTTTCCGGTTTTCTCATCAAATATCCATACCATCGAAGTTGTAACGGCGCAAGAGCAATTAAACAATATTGAGGAATCAAACATTAAAATAATTATCGAATATTGGAAATACTCCCGATACAACAAGAATGTTATTTAATTTCCAGGAAAACCAGTAACCAAAACTGACAATTGATAGTTAAGCATGTCAACTAGCGATGCCCGTAATCGTGACATTTAACTGGCAGATTTGTTGCCACGAAAAGTGCTAAGTTCACAGTTACAAAAGATTCACACACGCAAAAAAGTAAAAATATATAATGCCAACGTTCAGGAAGAGGGATAAACATGAAAAAAAAATTGAAGGAAGACAATGTGTTTTAAGTCGTTTTTTAAACAAATCAACGAGGGCGCTAGTCTAATTATAGTAGGTAGATGGTTCCAGAGTCCAATATCATGGCCATGCAAGGACGATATGAAAAGGAAGCGGGGAACTGGAAATGTCAAAAGAAAATATCTGTGTGAACGTAGTGCTAATCTGCGATCAGAGAGGCGTTGAACATTTTCAGCGAGATATAGAGCTATTGAAAAAAGATAAGCGATTCCTTGCGCCATAGAAAAAGACGAATGGGTAGTGTAACAAACTAATAATAGAGCCTAGAAAGTTGCTAAAATGCAGGAAGGACAACTACGATAATAATACTACTGTTGAAATAATTCCCCTGGCAGTCTCCATAAAATATGGTATACTACAAGACAGCGGTGGCAGTATTTATTGCTAGTACAAGTATTGAAATTTCCTTATTTTATGTAGATAAACACGACTTATAACTTAAGCAAGACCTTTCATTGATAATTTCTGGTATATTTCCCTTTTTGCTATCGCTCATAAAGTAAAAATATGTTTTCTTTTTTAATAACAACACAATTTAGTTACACTGAAAATCTATTTAATTTATTCGACAAATAATGAAAAATGTATAATACAAGCACATTATGATGTGCAGCATTAGAAAGCACTCAAAGACAATCCTTTTCAGGAGGTCTTATCAAAATTTATGATTACGAGTATGTGTGAACAGTCCACATAAATCCGAATACGTTACTATCTCATGTCGAAAGATCAGCGAAGGTTTTATTACACAATCGTATTGTACGTTTTCCCTTGCTAAGTTATCCTACCACTGAAATTAGTCTACTCTCTAAACGGTGCTATATAAATTGTTATTTTACTATTATTAAGGGACAAGAATATCATTTAAAGGTAATAATAAAAAAAAATACCTATATTTCAGTCATAGCGGAAATCCGTGTATAAGTTCACCTTGTTTCAACGACGTTTCAAGAATTTTCCGCATTTTAAGAGTTATAACTTTATTTAAGGTAATCTAGTTTGAGAAGAAAATCTTTACTCTTAACAAATCTGCAAAACACAACGTGAATGGAATAAATACATTATTCGGAAAGAAATTTTGTGGAACAAATAAAACAAAAGTTTTCTGAGAAAATGAAGACAATAAAAAAAACATATTGAAGAAATTTGCTTCGTGACATGACACGTCTAATCTTTTTAGGCAACCCACTTCTGTAACCGTTTTCGATATTTCTCGAGAAAACATTCACATTTATTTATTAAGTGGTTGTTTGAACCAAAAGCGATCGCTTAAGCCGAAGACTCGAGACGAAAAAAACCAAACACGCTACAATATTTTTTTTACTGCGAAAGAAAAAATATATGATGTTCAAAAGGTGCTGGATAAAATGTCGCAATGTATTTAACGAAAAATATGGGTAGTTTATCTCGAAACTTAGTTCGAATATATCTGATAAAAAACTATACGTTTTGAATTATATTTATTTTACACAGACAAGACTTAGTTCGAATATACCTGATAAAAACTATAAGCTTTGAATTATATTTATTTTAGACAGACAAGACAAAGTTTTCTTTAAAAAATCGGTATTTTATACCATAAACCTTCACATGGCTTTAAATTATCTTATTGTAAAAAAATGTAATCACATGAAAATAATAAAAAAATGGAGGAATTTCCTTAGGACAGTCAGTCTCCGGCTAAATTTCATCTAAATTTATATTATAGCGAATACAGTCTTCATTTTCATGAAACAGCCGTTTGAAAAATATATTTTTGTAAATAACGTTTGAATCTGTGGGAATAATATTAGCACTCGGAGTTATAAAAAGATTTGTGTTTGTAAACAAAATGTTGAAAATTTATTTTTCTAATACTCGGAGAAAATCTACGAGTCAGTATATTTCTGATCTAATTTTAAAGTTGACTCACAACCAAAATATATTGCACGATCAATGTTCGTGATTATTTGAATACATTTTTCAACAAAATATATAACAGGGGTCGCAGATATATATACATATATACATACATACATACGTACGTATTACGTACGTACGTACGTACGTACGTACGTACGTACGTACGTACATACGTACATACGTACATACGTACATACGTACATACGTACATACGTACATACAAACATACAAACATACAAACATACAAACATACAAACATACAAACATACAAACATACATACATACATACATACATACATACATACATACATATATACATACATACATACATACATACATACATACATACATACATACATACATACATACATACATACATACATACATACATACAAACAAACAAACAAACAAACAAACATACATACATACATACATACATACATACATACATACATACATACATACATACATACATACATACATACATACATACATACATACAACATACATAATGATTGATTGACGCGATGCGCGCGACGCGAATACGCGACGCGAATACATACATACATACATACATACATAATGATTGATTGACGCGATGATTCCAAAAACATGGTATACTACTGACACACGAGTAGCTGTAAAGCTCTATTAAAATGAATATATTTCTTCCTGATAGCCATAAAACTCATTAACCGAATCAATGCGTCACTATTGGCAACCCAGATTGGCACCCAGTGCGGCACCCTTTTTCGATAAAAACGTGTTCACGCTTATTTTCAATTTTCGTAGATATTAAAAGCTTTAGTTTCATCGATGTTGCCTCTCCACTTTACGATACATCACCTTTATTATCCGACAACCCCTCTCACCAACTCTTTCAGGACCCAATAACATTTTATAAGAGACCCAATAACACATTATGCCGGTTACGTGGTCTGCTTTTCTGACGGCCACGATAGTCACAAATAAAAACTTTTATGATTGGGCTATCTTGTGCGCGACAAACGTGGCATACACATGTCGATCGATTGGATCTAATAGTACTGGTTATGGAAAGTCGCTAAAATACTAAACGAATTTCTTCATTGGTCCTGAACCTCCACGGACCCGCCGCAATATCTGATCTGGGCCAAATGATAAACCTAAGTTCTCTAGGATGATCCCTAAAAATAAATAAATATTTAATTGAAGAGGATAACAAAGGAAGAGCTACTGAAAATAAATAAGAATGACGTAGAACTACAAAGAAGGTAGATGTAAAAATAACAAAGAAGGGAAAGTCCGTAAAAGTAAACGAATAACTTTCTAAAGTTGGTACATAAGAATACCGCGTGATTACAAATTATCGAGTTCATTTAAATTTAATTAAATCGTTCACTTAAAGAAAAAAATTGTATAATAATAATCACATGTAATTAAATCAACGCAATAACAAATTTTAATTAAGAGTTCATTTCAAAATTCCTTCGTTGCGCAAGCTTCAGTTAGCAATTAGATAAGAGCCATAAAATTCGAGTTCAGATTATACGTCTGGAAAAGAGTATACATACACGTAATACTCTCGATAACAGATTCGGTAAACGGAATGAATAGGCGAATAAAATTATTATCATCCGTCGCGATACTATCCGCCCATTGTCGATTAGCTTTGCTTAGATTCTTAGAAAGTTATCGTTAGTTTTATTACTGCGACATGATTTGATTTATAAATGAGACAGACACCCTGGTGTTAGATGTGTAGCCATTCTTTATATCTTCTTCATCTTTGTGCTCAATACTGAGCGTCGTGGTCATTTGCTGTCTCGAACTCAGTGCACATCCTTCCCGGTCCTGGGCCATGATGAACGCAGCGCTTAAATAGGATAATGGTAACTCCATTATTTGATCCGTCCATCTCATGGGACTCCTTTCTCTTGCTCGCTTTTCCTTAACTGTCCCCGTGATTCGCCAGATTCTCCAGACTTTCATCATTATTTCTAGCAACATGCCCAAATAATGATTCTTTTTTGCATGCTGTCGTAAGTCTTTCAGTATTCTCCAATAATTATCGGATGATAAAGACGTTGGTGCGCGTTACGGTCCATGATATATGGAGCATCTGTCTCCGACATCACATCTCGAAGGTATCAATTATGTTTGTTTCCTTCCTCCTCATCAGCCATGTTTCTACTACAGAACAATGGATAATACTCGAGACTTAACCAGATGGCTTTTGGTTCTTCTTAGTATATACCGAATAGTTCATATCTTTGTCAGACTTGTCACAGTTGCCTTTGTCATTCCAATTCGTCTTCGGTTTTCCGATTCACATCCTCCATTCCTCGAAATAAGAGCATCTAGGTAAACAAACTCGATATAATTAATAGTCCTGATTCACAACTTGTATGTACAAAATAATCTGTGAAAGTAGACAAGTTCCTCTCAGAACCAATTCAAGTGCATAAAGGAGTACATATAGGATTCATATTGTCACTTGATTTATTCAACATACGAGTATATGAATACATCGTGAACTTTTTCTAGGCAGATGGGAAGGTGGTTTATCATAGGAGGTCGTAAAATCTCCAATATAATATTCACAGATGGTACAATGTTTATAGTCAACGACGAAGATGAGATAGCCGACTTCATTCATGGAGTTAAAATAGAGACCCGTCAACTAGGACTAAAAATAAACAAAAGTGGACCAATTCGACATTTTTTATATACGAGTATCCACCAAATTAATATTCAAAGAAAAATGAAGTGCAATATTATGTGATGGACGCATATCTTCAGGGTTAGTTCTTAAGCTATAAAGTTTAGAAATAACATACTCGTATATTGCCGTTTATGTCAGCAGCTACTTGAGATTACTAAAACTAAATATTTCACTATTATTTTAATGTTTTGGAAATACTCATAACTCTTGCACATAATGCCGTTAACATTTTTTTCTTTAAAAAAATGTTAACGGCATTATGTGTAACGGCACAAAATAACGGCACAAAAAATCTAAACGTTACTACCTCATGAGGGCTTAAGTTTTACTTTTATTAAAGGTCATAAAAAATCTGTATATAACATATGAAGGCATTCAAAATACTTAATTTTGAATGGTTTATCATAAAAAGAGAAAGACATGGATTTAAGGATATTGTTCTGCAAACCTTACTTTTTGAAACGGAAGTAATATTTGGTATTTTTTTAGAAGTGTTTCAGCAACTTATCAATAAAATGTATTGATTTGATATTTTTTAATCATTGGATAGCGAATAAATAATACGAGTACACATGTTATTAATTATTGACATTTTGGTTTATCATATATGCATTTCTTTCAGACCTTATTCTAGCTGAATTTATTAAGTGATAGTTAAGAGCTGTGTTTTAAAACTTTCACGAGGGAATAATTTATTACGAAAGAGCATTACACAACTAATATACTTGACTATTTTCACCAAGTCGATACAGCAAACAAAGATGGTAAATAAAATAAAAAACATCCTTTGACATAAATGTAATTTTATTCAATATTTTGGATAAATTTGATATGGTCTCAAAACCAGAGGATTTCAATGTATCACATTCTCAGAGGGTACGTATCTTACACAATTATGTTATTCAGATGTTAGCATATTGAAGACATTGAATTCCATACGACATTGCTTGAACTCCACCCTTTCAGGATAACCAATGAAGATCCTTTAATAGTGGACCTCCTTTAATCGGCTTCAGAACAGTTAATGTAATATGAAGTAACTGCATATATCTAATTATTATTAGTGACCGGACGACCTCCAAATGAAATGAATCCATTAAATATCATTTAGCCTTCCAATTAAAGACTAACACAATTTTAATGTGGCACAGCTTAATGCTAATCGATCAAACAGAAGCGTTCTAGAATTGATTATTAAACTATTATTACACTTAACATTATTACGATCATTAAGATTGTAATTCATGCTTTTACGTGAAGTGCATAATGTTAAAAAATCTTAATTCTAAATATATTCATGGAGTCGTGGAACATGTACATTTTCGAAAATTAATTAATTAAAGTCACCTTCATTTAAGTCTTGCCTACTTCATCATTTATAAAACACTGCTAAAACCTGTGCTGACCTAAGCATCGGACCTGTAAACTTACAAAGCGGGACGAAAAACTTCTAGATACCTTTGAAAAAATATTCTACGCAAAATATATGGTGGAGTTTATGTAAATTTAAGGCGCGTGGAGAAAGACGTATAACGAAGATTTACTAGTGTAGACAAAGTTATAAGAAAATGCTAAACTGCACTGGCTTGGGCACTTATACTACATGAGAAACAATGACCCTGAAAGAAAGGCTTTGTAAAGCGATATCTTGAGGCATAGGTGAGTGAGGACACTAAAGCTGAGGATACATGGATGATGTTGCAGAGAACTGCAGAACACAGGATATAACCAATTGGAAGAGGTTTGCTGCTTTGGGAGGGAGCAGAGAATCCTGCAGGCAGCCAAGACACGATGCCGATAATTTATTGAAGTCGTCCCGTTTGTGAGTAGAAATGTTCTCAATAGTTTTGTTCAGAATAGAGTAAAGAAAATAACATTTGAAGAGTTTCCCCCTAAACTGGAGATGATTTTGCCATTAAAAACACCCATACTAAATAGTATCCACAACTTCACGACGACTGACGAAGACGACTTATCGTAAGTTTTCTTCGTCAGCCGTTTAGTGTTCAATAAAGGTATATATATATATATATATATATATATCTCTCTCTAATACAAGTCCACAACTATATTCTTCAAATCGATCTACTTCAAATTTACTCAGCTACTTTTTGAACACTGTTAAATCATATTGCTTAAATTACATAACTAATTTGGTCAGTTCTAGACCACCTAACATATTGTTTATCTGGACACCACATAATTTTGCATATCCCATTTTTAATGGTAACTATCTGCCACACCAGTCACTCTGATCCAATGCCTTTCCCGTTCATTTTTTTATATTCAGGTTAATCCCATAGTGAGATGCTAAGCACATGAAAGGTACTTATAAAATGTAAATACGTAAACAGACATATAAATATTTAAATCGCATCTATTGATGAGATGCAAATGTATGTGATTGGAGTGTCGCGCTCTTCAAAGACAAGGTCAATAATTTGTTAAATACACACACGGAAGAGAATGTAATACAGGCAGGGCCTCGCGTTCAAAGAAACCTTTCATGGTAGTAGTGGCTCGATTATTTGAAGTGCATTTATAACATTGAAATGTAGAACAGAGAATGGACGAAGAATAAATGAGAATCAGTACAAAAGATAAACAAGTATTTTTTTTAATATTACCTTTTACAAACTGAACCAAAAATATCATTCCCTTTTCCCATTTTTCGACACAGATCATATTTTTTTAGGAAAAAATGTTCTACATAGATACCGATTAAAAACAGTTTAATATTAACCAGAATATATTTTTTCTAATCGCTCATTTTCAGCTACAAATAAAATGCATGAATTTCAAAAGCTACTCCTAAAACTTATTTCAACAAAAAATATTTGACTTTAATCGAGAGTCGATACCTCATTATTATTCAAAACTGCTAACTTGTTACCAGTGAAGTACATGTGCTTTCACAAATTGATCATGGATCATTTTCAATAACAGGATATAAAATACGATATCAGACACGTAACACAAAAAAACGAAAGGCTCTCAAAATTATTTCAGGGAAAGAACATTGGAAGTAATTATACCAAGATTGGAAATAATCATACCAAGATTATGCCGCGTGCAACGAAAACGTTGCATAACATAAAAACAACTCTTGGAAATAAATTAATCTTTTCAAACGACATTAAAGCGCATTGACAAAATCTTACGAAGATTTTGTTGTACCCTGAATCGTCAGAGGTGTGGCAACGGTTGCAGTGCACACGGCTTCCTTAGATGGAGCTCGTTGATTCCCGCTGTGCACATGTGGAATGATCCAGACTATCGGTTACATCGTAGATAAGTGTTCAATATTCTAATCCTCGGAAGGACTGGAGAGATAACATCGGACTACTCAACAGGCTGTAATGTGTGAGTAACCTGAACTATCGACTGTGAGAGAAAATATCGTTACATTAGACTTGCTAATTAATATATATTGTAATAGTTGATGAATATTTTTTAACTATATATTAAGATAACCAAACTCACTTTCTTATAATTGCTGGCATTGACAAATCAATAATTGTAAATTACTAACTGAAAAATAACACCATTATTTATGTCACGATTTTTTATTACGTAAACCTTAAACTTCAAAATAAAAAATGTAATTAAAATTGTAAGAAATTAATTATGAAACAATAATTTCAGTTTGTTAATAGATTTATAGTTTTTATTCAATTCAGTAATTAATAGTTGCGTAAGACAAATACTCGTATAAGAAAATACATTACAAGTGCTGATTTGTTTTGGTAGCAAAAAACTGACAGATACAATGATGGATTTCACTCGAAAATTGTATTGTAGATGCATAAATTAGAAAACGATGTAGAATGTCATATATTAATTAATGATCAACTATTTAAGTTTGCCTAAAATGTTGACCTAAATAAAGTGAAGTTTCTAACACAGAAGTATGAAATTTGATCCAAATATGTCTGTTAGAGTTACACTCATTCGGTTTTCGTGTATATATTATTTTTAATCTGAAGTTAAGAAAAAAATTACCAATACTTAGTTAACTCGCAATATTCGTTTTAGGATAGGTGCTATAATACAGACATTCGAGAAAAAATGTATATACAAGAAATAGCTGATTTCAGTTCACAAAATGTGCGATAACGAGCGGGTATTAAATTCGTTTCAAATTTCATAGACTGCATAAAATAATTTTTAAGAGGATAAATACAAAACTTTGAAAGAGATAAACGTTTTTAATTAAGGAAACATTGATATCTTGAGGAATAACACAAACTGTATACGAACACGTTAGATTAACTTGTATCCGCGTCTCGTGAGACCGAAGAGTCTTCATTTCTTATCACCATGATTAATGAGTTTTTTTCTTATTACAATGATGAATGAGTGTACGCGAATTCATTGAAATTGATACATTTTTTAAATAATTTTACTCTTCGAAATTGTTTTTAGTCAAAATTAACCTATTGAATATACTGGATCATTAAAGATATTTTCATATTTATAACATGTTGATGAACTCGGAACTCGTACATGTGAAGCCCAGCCCTTACTTACATAACATATTATGTAGCGGGTATGTTCAATCATTTAAGGTTTGCGAAATACTGCAACTTACGTTTTTTCAATAATTTCCACATTCGCTATGATAACATACTCGTATATTAACAATAAATACAATATACTCATACTATCCTGCCGTTTCCCTGCCGTGGTAGTCGAGGACAAATCGCCAAACTTTCCTATCGCGACACATATGTTACGCCTCTTCTACATTCATGTACCTTTTCATACAACTTGTACGATTTCTCTTATTTCTAATATTTCCTTCATTCAAAATATCTTTCACTTGATCCAACCATGCTATCCTTGGTCTTCCTCTACTACGCCTTGCACGGTGTGATTGTTTTGTTAGTCTTCCTTTATCGATTCGTTTCACGTGTCCACACCATTTCATAGAGCTATTCTTTATCTTAATTAACATATCAGTCTTAAGTTAACATGAATCCCTAATTACTTAATTCGGTATTATGTTATACTCGTACATTGTCACCCTATGTATTCTTCTCGGTGCGCGCATTTCTACGACATTTATTCGGCTCCTTTTTAGATTATTTTCACGTCCACGTTTCACAGCGTGCTCTTTTTCATCTCACTTTTCTTTTAAATCTTTTCTTTTCTTCATCTAATTTGTTGAAAATTAGAAAATTTTCAACAAATTCAAAACGCTCGTAGATATTATTTATTTAGTTGCAGATGATTGTTAAAATATATTTTTTTTTATTTTTAAAAATGTTATGTCAAGTAGAGGAAACTTTTTTCAGGTAAAATCCCGGTTTAAATAAAGATGTGACAAATACAATCGTACATTGTATTAGGAATATCTCTGCCAATAAAAATATCGCGAACTCATGTCTGATAACATTGTTTTGCATTATATTATATCTGTTTCATGATTTTCGTATTTGTGATTCTCTCTTTGATTTCTCGTTATGTGCTTGTGTGAATATGAGAAATTTTATACTGTAGACATTTTCATAAAACATTGAATTATTTGACTAATCATCATAAATTGTACGTTATAAAAATATAATAATTGAACACAACGAAAACCTTACTTTTTAAAATATTCTGAAAAAATAACAATTAAACAATAGAGAAAACACAATAAAGTATTCAAAAATCAAAGAGATCAGTGGCAGCCATAATAGTGAGATTGGTTCAACAACATTAAAATGCTTATTTCCTGTTACAGTCGGTAGGGAGTACTTGTAAGTTACATACAGAGAATCGGATTATGAAAAATTAATCTTTTTATCAAGTAATTTTTATATTACACATATACCATCACACCATTTGCCCGTTCGCGAGACAGATAGTGCGCCAAATTTTCATATCGCGACATACATACATAGATAGCTTCACTTCAGATCCAAATCCATACATACATAACATATATAGCTTTTTCTGTTCTTCTTATTCTTTACCTTTCCTAGTTCCGAAATTTCATTCACTTGATCCAACCATAGCTTTTTCAGCCATCCTCTACCACGACTCCCATGAAAGATTGCATTCAAATCCGTTTTCACCCACATTCATCTTCAATAATTACATTTTTTATTATGTTATACATTGACAAATCATATATTCTTTCACTTAATTTACTCTGCTCCTTTCGTTAATTTTCCACGCGCACTTTTCATTCCCAAACATCAATTATGACACTAAAACGCTGTCGTGAACCATCATTTTAGCAGATATAACAATCATAATAGTATATAGGTCTATTTTAAAGGAATTCTTGGAATCGAATTAGTCACTAGCGTTGTGTACAATATGACAAAACAAAGTGCATGTGTATTGGGTCAATACAAATCCAATATCCGCATTCAATATAATTAAGACTACGTAAAGAAGGATAACACTAAAAAATTAAATAATAGATGAGAATGTTAATTATAACAAATCATACAATATTGCTACATTTGTCATAAAGCGAATTGTTAGAAAAAAAATTCAAAACAATAAAAAATGAAATCATAAATTGTTGTCAATAAATATACATAATCAAATATTATGAAAAATACTGATTACGTGGAAAAATGTAAGCAAAAAATTAAATGTCACATATTCAATGAAACCCTGAACCCGACAAATATTTCCGTCAAGCATTTCTCAAGAATAATATTTTATATCGCGATGGCCTCCTTCCGTCTACGAGACGGTGGACTGATGCAGCGACCCCGACTATGACTTCCAAGACCCATATCCGCCGCAAACATGGACCGAATCCTCCAGTACCTAACTGTTCTTTTTTTGTAGTCACTTCCTTTGCAGGTTAGTTAGCCAAGCTTGGACGAGAACAAGCTGTCCTTCAAGAACAATACTTCTGTATAGGTTTCGGTCTTAGGCTTGCTTCTTTCAGTACTGAACATTTAGGCCGAAAGACACGATGTCTCTCTTGCAGGTGTCCTTTAATCTAAGCTTAGGGCGTCCCTGGTTCTGCTTGGCGTCCGCTATTTCACCATAGAGCATGTTTTTGGGAAATGTTTCATCATCCATTCTTACTACCTTTCTATCATTACACTCAAGTTATAATTACTCGTATTTATTTTGTAATACTTTTAATCTATCACCAGTAGTGGATTTGAATGGCGACTTAGAACGCCAGTGAGAAGAGTTTGCTCTCTAAACGGCGCTATACAAACTGTCCGTATATTATTATTATTATTACATGGCAGAGCCAGCGTAGACTTTTTAATTTGAGAGTCACCATTATACTAAAAAAACACCTGATTTAATGTTATAGCCACCATTATGCTAAAAACACTTTATATTATGGTCCCATAAATTATACAAATCAAAAACATTTTTTTTTAATAAAATTTAAAACAAGAATTTTGGCTTGTTTCGTACAACTCCAAACATAATACTATAAAATATACATTCCAAGCATAACACTATAAAAATATGTACCTGTGTCCAATATCCCTTTTGTCAATCCAGGTATTCTCGGTAGAAACTCCAACCGAAAAGCCATCCAATTCTATTTCACTTCTGTCATTTCTAGTCATATCGGTGGAAGATAGACGACGCCTGAAGTCAAACGACGCGACGCCATTCCCATTTTCGCCGAGAAGCTGGGGTGTATTTTCATCGTCGAGAGAAAAACTGACTGAGGGACGTTTCTTCGACGATGAGTTTGCCCGCGCTCTTAACTCTTCAGCTGATATTGGTGGGGTGAGCGGGTATACCCCCACGAATGACGATACGGGAGACGTTTCAGGCATATTCACAAAAGTTCATAAGATAAACTCGACAAAGAAAAGTATACGAATATATTCAGTCAAAAGGCGTTCTCGAATAATTCAAACTAAACACTCACAACTGTTAATACACAGTTAAGTATATCAAACACAATAATTATTCTGCGAACGGGTCAAATATCGCACAGTTCATGAGCACAAGTAGCCGTAAACAACACGAGCTTGATAAACAACAGTTTGTTGTTATATATTTTCGTTTGTAACAAAGCGAAGAGAAGAATTACATCGTAACAGGTGTCTAAAAGTCTGTTCGTTGGAAACGTCGCAGAAACAGGAGTGTACCGCGATTTTCACAATAAGAGACACAACGATCGATACGCAGCGATAACGATTAGTGTCTGCGATAAAGGTTGGATCAGTTTGTAAAAGGCGTCTGTCCGCACCAACAGCTCACGAGTAAGTGGCATCCGAGTCTCTATGCGCTACCATTGACTGTGGGCGATTTGTTGACGAAACAAAACGCAACAATACCCCCCCTTTTCCGAGACAAAGAGTTATAATTGATGCAGAAAAATGATGCATTTTATAACAGAACAATAAATCAGCAATATACGTGATACAACTAATCAGCAGATACAAGATATGCGTTCTACTACTTAACCACGAAAGTTATTAGATTATTTTTCATTTTTTTAAATTAATAAATAAAACCGATTTCGTAGTAATCCAACACCCAAAAATGGGTGGAAAACTGCATGTGCCTTTCGAGGGGTGCAACAGATAAACATGTTTGGTACCTGCGACCTTCTGCACATATACCAGTAACCGCGCAGTCATACACCTAATCGACCAAATGTATAATTTAGTAATGATGCTGAAATAAAGCAAGAAATGAGCAGATCTACTGTGCAGGCGTACTTATTTTGAAATACTAAACTATCCTAGTAAAAACTCGGTACGGTGCTAGGTCAACTGGATATTTATGTTACAATATTAAAACAATTTATTTTTTGACAAAAAAATGAAAATAGATTTGTTGTCATTCGCATTTAGAGTACACACACGCACAGTAAAATTAGTTATACGAGTACTAGCTACATTACACGTATGTTCATATATCACGTTATTGTTTAAGTATTATATACTCGTATAGATGTTGGTTTCTCAAAAGTTCGAAGACGAAAAAAATAATCCTGGGCCCAAGCGGAAAATTACTAGAAGAATCTATGTTAACCACCAATGTTGCATACAAAGAAATATTTTGAATCAAAACATTTTTATTCCAGATTACTACCTATGAAAGTATAACAATTAGCTTATTGTTTTTGCACGTCCCCGAATGATCTTTCCAGCTAGTTCGATAAATTGATAAATAAAAGCAATTATTTCTGTACGCATCCGCAGGCACGCACGCGCGCGCGCACACACACACACAACCATTTCAGAGTCCTCTTCTTCACCTTGCTCAACACATCAGCCTTAAGTTCACATTCATCTCTTATCACTTCATTCCGATTCTGTCATACACTGTCCCCCCATGTATTATTCTCAAAGAATGCATTGCTACAGCATTTATTCAGCTTCTTTCAATATTTTTCCTCGTCCATGTTTCACTCCCATGCATGAAATTTGGTACTAAAATATTGTGGACTACGAGTATCTTAGCAGATTTTGACACTGTTTGGTTCGAGCTCATGTACTCGTATGTAAATCGCAATAAGACAGAAAAGCTAAAAGTGATATTGCAATCGGCATGTCATCGAAATTGTTGTAAATGGCATTACATTTGAAATGACATTACGAGTACAATCATAAATGGGCGTACATATGCAAAAAAGACCCAAACCACAAAAAATCTTATTTTGGTTTATTTGAAATACCGAAAAACGATTACCTTGGCTTAATTGATCAGACGCCAGTCTTTAAGCCCGAGGGTTGCTGATTCAATTCCGTTAGGTACCCAGATTTTTAAAGAGTTCCAGCCTGGTTTTCACTTAAGGCTTGTATAATCAACGTCATATACGTCTGGAAGAAATTGGCACATGGCAATAATTCCACCAGGTTGTACTGTATACTAAGAATATTCCAGATGCATACATAACGTTTACACGCAAACTTAGATATAAACATTTACTAATGGAATATTCCAGATGCACACATAACGTTTACATACAAACATTTACTAATGGTATATTCAAGATGCATACATAACGGTTACACACAAACTTAGATACAAACATTTACTAATGGAATATTCCAGATGCATACATAACGTTTACATAAAACTTATATACAAACATTTACTAATGGAATATTCCAGATGCATACATAACGTCTATACATTTAGAATGTTTACTTTTAATGAAATTTACATTAACTTGTACTGTTCATCAAACACACAATATTAGTTTGAACATTTTGAAATACACAATTATCATCATGCCGTGTCCCTTGCGCACAATTACATCAGGATTTCTTTCTAGGAGCAACAAAATGAATAGCTACTGCATTGTTTCACATTAAATAGTTAGTACCAGTGTATTGAAAAATTATATTTTTACCAATAAATAAAAATGTTTCATTAAACCTTTCTTTGATTTTTATAAGGTTAGTAAATTCGTTTTATGTTTTTTTTGTACATTTACTCAACAATTATATGAGTAATATATCTCAATTCACGCGGATTTCGATATTATGGAACGTATCTCTTAATTTTATATATGCTTCTTACTTCAATTTACACGAATTTTCTTAGATATTATCTACTACATAAATCGAGGATTGGTTGCACACAAATTATTTAAAAAAATGCATTTCCTTGCTGTTCAGAGGTTAAGTGAGATAAATCTATTTAACATGCATCGTGCAATATTATTTATTGAACACCCAACAAGAAATATTCATAAAAAAAACTTTCGGACACTAGCCGTAAGAATTAGTTAGATTTCAAGTGTGTGTAAAAGGAAAGGATCTTTACACTTTCGGACACTAGCCGTAAGAATTAGTTCGATTTCAAGTGTGTGTAAAAGGAAAGGATCTTTACACTTTCGGACACTAGCCGTAAGAATTAGTTAGATTTCAAGTGTGTGTAAAAGGAAAGGATCTTTACACTTTCGGACACTAGCCGTAAGAATTAGTTCGATTTCAAGTGTGTGTAAAAGGAAAGGATCTTTACACTTTCGGACACTAGCCGTAAGAATTAGTTAGATTTCAAGTGTGTGTAAAAGGAAAGGATCTTTACACTTTCGGACACTAGCCGTAAGAATTAGTTCGATTTCAAGTGTGTGTAAAAGGAAAGGATCTTTACACTTTCGGACACTAGCCGTAAGAATTAGTTCGATTTCAAGTGTGTGTAAAAGGAAAGGATCTTTACACTTTCGGACACTAGCCGTAAGAATTAGTTAGATTTCAAGTGTGTGTAAAAGGAAAGGATCTTTACACTTTCGGACACTAGCCGTAAGAATTAGTTCGATTTCAAGTGTGTGTAAAAGGAAAGGATCTTTACACTTTCGGACACTAGCCGTAAGAATTAGTTAGATTTCAAGTGTGTGTAAAAGGAAAGGATCTTTACACTTTCGGACACTAGCCGTAAGAATAAGTTAGATTTCAAGTGTGTGTAAAAGGAAAGGATCTTTATATTTTTTTCTAGTACTCTGTAGGTACTTACTCGACTATTTCTCTCAAACAACTTGCATTTTTCTATTGGAAACATTTCATTATACGCCGGTAATAAATTAATATATACTCGTAGATAGTTTTTAATGAAGGGTAGGTTCGGGGTCACCTAGTCATGATCGAAGATAGTGCATTAAAATTATCTGCAATACGTAGTATTTTTTATCAAAATATACTTAATAATAAATATGTGTCACACTAAAGTGTAAATTTATACTAAAACAATAGAAGTTATTTCGTCGACTATGAAAACTGCATCTTTTATTCTTGACAAATTAAAAAATCCGCTATGAGTATTATTAATTTAAGACGACCTCCATGGTCTAGTAGGTAAGACGTCTGTCTTACAACTCAGAGGTTGGTCGTTTGACTCCCGTTGGTACACAACTTAAAAAATGGTTTAAGTCTGGTTCTCACTTAAGGTATCTTGATCATATTTATGGTAGGTTAGAAGTAATTGTCACTTATAAATAAATTCATTAGGTTGTATTGAATACAAAGTGTACTATATGAAGAAAGGCACATATATTATGAATATCTCTTAGAAATTCATTTGAACAATCATCAGTCCGTGGATAGAATTGTTTGTGGGTAGTAACATATACCATATATGAAAATATCTAATGTTAACTAAGATATAGAAATTGAAATAAAACATAATCTGCAAACGTTTCAACTTACCATACAGCGTGTTTAATAAATTAAACGTAAACATCTGCAGTTAATGTTTCACTATAAAGAATAAAAACAAATGGTACTACGAATAAATATCAATTTGCAAAACTCTTGAAATTCAAATTGAATATATATTTACGCAATTTTCAGTAACAACATAACATAGCTGAAAAAAATATCTGATAAAAGAAAGCTGATTTCTAGTTATATCTCTGATAAACTTTATACTTAAACTACATGTATTCACAAATATTAGAAATTCTACTTCAAACGTAAATTTATTATATTGTAACTAAAGTAAAATAATGAAAATTTATGAATTCTTTTTCTTCTACCACCATTTCAAGTTGATATCGTTTTATGGACACATTTAATCGTTAAGTACAAGTATATAATAATTCTGAAACCCCTCCATTTTTATAGATTTTGAAAACCGCCTCACAAGCCAAAACCTGCGATAAAGTGGTATCACTCTTTAATCACGAATTCCATATACTAGTCATAGATAATAAAAAGACTAAGCTGAAACATTTATATTCTGTATTCACATTCTTAGATACTTTTCCCACGCAATAAAATACACAATTCCAAATGCATTATAATTTCAAAAACCCATATTAAAAACACACGCAACAACTAGTCACATATTTTACATTCGTATCAGTCATTCACTCACTCACATACCTATGCGGAGATCTTCAAAAGGCTCTCACTCTTCGCTCTTCGTCTATAAAAGAGCTACCTTGTTGCATAATTTATTGAAGAATATTGTTATCGCATGATTAGAACATATTTATTGTAATTCATGTCTTTTATTTTCATATTATATCTCAGACCTCAGCCTTTAGTTGATTTGAATATGTCACATGTTGTATATTATAGCTTGAGTATATGGTATTTGATTTGTATTGTTTGTGTTCTATGTATGATATGGCCGATTGTCTGTTTCTAATTTTCTTGTGGAACTTAATCATTCTATACAGTTAAATATCGTATCGTGCTAATGAATAATTGTGTTGTTAAGATCTTGAAAAAAAAATACAAATAAAACAATATTTGTAAATTACGTTTATGGATTGTAAAGACGTAATCTATACAATAAAATAAATATAAAAAAATTATAATTCACATTTTTTGGTAAGATATGTTCTTAAATCTTACATGTGAGCTGAAATTGATTTTTAAAACATGCATTACATATATTTTCACTTTTTATACATTTTCCTTTCTTCTATTTAATTTATTATAACGTTCCATTTCTCCTAGTACAGTTTTCATAATTTACTTTCGTCAAAAACAAGAATATGAAATATTTTTTCGGAAGGTCTATGGCGTAGATACACTCTATCGACATTATCTTGCATTTTCGGATGTGGAGCGCCACAGTAACATTAGGGTTGTTTTCTTAATCCCCATATATATGGTACAATAGCATTTGCTATGTCCGCTCCGTATACGATTCAATTTCATATACTCGTACAATACAACTTTCTGAGGAAATCGAAACTCGGCACTCTCTTTGCTGGGTGCTGGGTGATCAATGAGTTCACTTCCACAATGCCTAGATTATTGCCCCGCATCTGTCCATTATTCATTCAATTTGGCGGGTTTATTGCCAAAGCTTGCTTAAGAATTTCGTTTTCAGTGTTGGATGAAAGATGTACGTACGTACCTATTTGATGTCTATACAGTGTAAAATTATTAAAAAAGAATCACAAGTTCAAAAGAAGACGTAAATCATTTGACAATATAAATAAAACAATTTAATCTGCGATTAGGAGATATGAGGGGATATTGGGAAAGATAGTGGAGGAATCAAGAAGTACGCAACATCAACGAAGGGAAATATTGAAACCCGCAAAAAATCTTGTTAGTTGGCAGTTGAGTCCAGGCTGTATATACTCGTATTATTATAAAACATCAATATGAAAATATTTTCACTACTGTGGTGTGATACGCAATAAACTCAAGTACGAGTATATTATCCAGTACGGAATTCGGCGAAAAACCAAATTCTGGCTAAATATCAAACTTGCTAAGTAGTTCATGCAAGCAGAAAATATGCCAATTCTTTGAATATCTATTTGAACAAGTCATTTCACTTCAAGATTTAATTGCTTATTTATTATGTTACAACAAAAATAGATAAATCACGCGATCATCAAAACATGTATGTAATAATATTATCTAAGCCCAGTCGTTGAAAACCTTTATTTGTTATTGAAAGCCTACAAAAATATCGTATTTTGTAGTTTTCCAGAAAAAAAATTATATGCGACACTGATTTATAAAAAATCGTAATATTTTGATAGCTCGCTTTCGTGAATAGTAAATACTCGTATATTAGTTCAGTATTGTATTATTCTTGGCAAAGTTTTAAAACAAAAACATATGATTTTATCTAGTACGAGTAAGATTCGGAAACAGTTGCTAAATCAGAGGGTTTGGAGAGTTATTTGTATGTGAGAATACTTAATTAGACATACTCGTACTACAATATATTGGACAAGAAAAATAGAAAAAGGAAGTTACAGATTTAAAAAAAGAGTATTTGATAACACCCTTGTGTAGATTGAATCATATCATGATTGACCAAATACTCGTCTTTAGTTCAATACATTTTCGGAGTCAGATCTCGCAGTACGTTACGGTCTTCCACGGGAATCAGTACTCGGGCACCTGTTATTTATTGTGTAAAGGATATTGAGCTCGCCATTCACGACCTAGGATTCCAATGTATTGTAGATGATCATAATATCGTTCGGATGTAATTCTGGCGAGATGAATGAAAGTGTACGGGATGCCATTGAGTGCATAAAAATGTGTCAACGTATTTGAAATTAAATCTGACAATAGCGGAACTTATTTAGATGTTGATTGTCTCACCTATGAGACACGGTCTTATCGATAATAGACCGATAACATTGAAATGAGTTTAACACTAGTTTTTTAAAAACTATTAAAATCGTCGGTCTTTTGGTTTTCTTCGATTCATTATCGACGCTTTGGTCCACGTTTGCATGCTTGCTTAGCAACCCAAGAGTCATGGGTGCAATTTCACAACAGGTTTTAGTTGGAGGTTTTTTCATCTAAATTTATTGTTTCCTTACTACTTTTCACTTAGTAACTACTTCAACATAATTTTTCGGAGCGCTTTTAGTGTAGCGCTAACTGGTGTTAGAAAATAGTGTTATATTAAATACCTTTGTTTTAATTGAAGACTCTAAGCTTTGCAGATATCATATATGGCTCGCGTACTCTACGTCTTTAACAACTAATGTTCATCATCAAATGTGCATTCGATCAATTGACGCAGATGGAAATATACAATGACCTCTGTCATGTTGGGCTGTCATGCAAAATAAATTTACTGTGGTGACCCCCTGCCAACATTTATCTGCATTTATTAGAACAAACAACAGCAATGTTAGGTCCCATCGGTGATAACCTCTTTTTTATATGAATCGGTGAATAAAAATAGACCCATAACACCAGAAAAGTTGTCACAAGTCTGGTTCTAAGTTGAACGGTTGTACGATGTACTTATCCCTGTTCAAGAACGTATCTAAATGTGTTCGAAAGTGTAAGAAGTGTAATAAATATTCCGATTTTATGGATATTATTGTATAATATTGTATAATATTGCTGAATAGAAGAGACGATGCCAATCCTTGTGGAAATTTTGAATAGAAACTAAATATTCTTTGTTATTAAGCCACGTGAGTTTAATATTGAGCGCATATCATAAATGATAGCGATGTGATATATGGCATGTCGTTCATTTGAATCAAACTAACGAAAAATGAGATAGCGTACGACCTGAAACTTAGCATAAACTTGGCCTGTTATATCAGTAAATTACTCATTTTAATTGAATATCGCTCACAGTGCAAACGGAACCTAATTACTTATATATGTTAAGCATTGCCGAACTAAACTAGAAATGTTTGCATACAATATACGTTGCAATGTGTGAAAAACTAATTTCATTTGCTTTACACCCCTGACTTATTAACTGCAGATTTTTTTGTTATTACTATGGGTGTATGAAAAATAAATATTTACAGGCAATAGTGCAAATTATTAATAAAACTGCGGGTATTGTAAAAATATATTATAGTTTGAAACACAAATGTTGACCAAAATAACAGTATATTAACACATAAATAATCAAATAAGTTCATAGAATTATACTATATAACATACAATGTTACGAATACTTTATAAAAAAACAACCATTTAACTGACTCTTCCATTTTTTTATATTACGATATTCCATCGATCAGAACGAGAAACTGATTTTTACTGCTTATATAGATTGTGATTATAATATATCAATTTCAAATCAATGCCGTTTCACAAGCAAGTGACACCCCAAAAGGCCTTATAAATATTAAAGAATTTATCGAGATTCTCTTAAATTTCATCCTAAAAGCACACCTGTTGTCAATCCATCTAAATTCAATAGTAAATCAAACATCAGTGAATCAGCACATGTGCAATCATGGTAGACAGTCTTATTGTTTTTTTTTTTTTTATAAAACATGTATGTTAAAATCAAATAAGTAACTGCAATAAATAGCTTCAGGGAGGTAAAGAGATAGTAATCTAAAGGTGCTAGGTCAGGGGAATGCGCGGGATGGTTCAGGACATCCCATTTAAACGAGGCGAGCAGTTCCTTCGTGGCGTTGGCCGTGTGTGGTCTGGCATTGTCGTGCAGCAGGCAAATTCCCTTTGTCAGCAACTTTAGCCAATTAGTGACGTGTTGTGCAAAATGAAAAAGTACCATTTCGTGCTGCGCTCGAGTTAGAAACAGCACTTATTTCGCGCGCTGTTAAGTCTATTTCGGAGGTTCAAGCGAAGTCGCAGTTTAACGCGTCCTCCAAATTGTTCGTAGTCACGATATGATATGGTCACGGAAGGCACGAAAATCGATCTGATTATATTCACTTAATCAGGAAACCAAGCGATTTCAAAATATAACAGACTCTCTCAACATAAAATACCTATGCCTGTTATTATAAAAGTTCAGTTCTGAATTTAAAAGCAAAAAATAAAGAATTTTCTGAAAAATTCTTCTACGTTTTTTGTCATTCATCCCCTCTCCCCCATCGATAGTGTTCTTCGGCATTGTACATCATATATAAATACAACATAAAATAACATTTGAAAATTTAACATAAATAAATAAATATTTAATATTTACACGCCTCATACAAATGCATGAGCATTACATATCAAAACATATGTATATATATATACTATGCGTATCCAGAAAGTAAGTGTACTGAGGCTCTCACGACCGGATGGATTTTATTTTCGACATGTTGGCTACACTTCCGTGTAGCCTGACCCTTCCCCTCCGCAATGAGACCGGTTCGAGGTCAGTACATTGAGAAGTGTCGACGCGACAACACGTTTCGTGAAAAATGTCAATCCAATCTCCCGCCAAGTGCGAAATACGCGGCGTCATCCGTTATCTCGTTTGGAAGGGAAAACCTCCGGTTGAGGTTTATAATGAGGTGAAAACTGCATATGGCGATAAAGCTATGAATCGTACGAGTGTGCTCGCGAGTTTAAAAACGGTCACGTCACACCTCTTCACCCTCCGCCAAAAAGTTCAAAACCACAATTTCAGCCAAGAAAATCATGGCATCCGTGTTTTGGGACTGTCAAGGCATAATTTTAATTGAATATATGCCTCAAGGGGAGACCATCAACTCTGCAAAAAACTGTGAGACCCTAAAAAAATTGCGGAGGGCGATTCAGAACAAGAGGAGAGGTATGCTGATAAAGGGAGTCTGCCTGCTGCACGACAATGCCAGACCACACACGGCCAACGCCACGAAGGAACTGCTCGCCTCGTTTAAATGGGATGTCCTGAGCCATCCCGCGCATTCCCCTGACCTAGCACCTTTAGATTACTATCTCTTTACCTCCCTGAAGCTGCACATGGGTGGAAAAAGGTTTTCAACCGACGAGGTAAAGGAAGAGGTGGAGAAGTGGACGGAGGGGTTGGCGGGAAACTACTTCGAGGAAGGCATCAAAAAGTTGATACCCCGCTTCACTACCTGCATTGAGAGGAATGGCGACTGTGTCGAAAAATAGCTTACATATGTACCGGTAACCACGTAATTTTTTTGTTTAAATAAAAAAAATTGTAACCTACAAAAATTCAGTACACTTACTTTCTGGACTTACCTAGTATATAGTACAACCTAACAAGATCATTGCCATGTGGCAATCTACTCCAAACAACCAGAAAGATGTTGATGAAGCTTGAAATGAAAAGCAGACTGAAACACTTTTAAAAAAATTTGGATACAAATGAGTATCGAACCCACAACTGTCCAATTGGGAGACAAACAACTCACCAACTAGGCCACAGAGGTCGTAAATATGCTATGTATTCTAGCTCAAACTTACGGAGCTGTACAAATACAAATACGTAAGGAGAAATAATCAAAACTTCACGCTCATTATGTGTACTGATTGTATCAGTTAAAAGTAGATTTCATTCATTTATGTAGTCAAATAACTAACTTAGAAAGACTTTCAAACTATGAATTCTTTTCATTTAATTTTTTTATTAGGATGAAACTAGAGAAACATTTTATTTGAATATACTTATATTATTGTGAGTTTTATAACTATGAATAAACAAACAATATATCTTGTCGCTTGACAGAAAGACACCCTGTCTTCAACCCAGAGCTTTCGGTTTTAATTCCCAATAAAAACAAAACTAACAATTTTTCAGTTTTAAGTTTTTCGAATTCAAGCCTTATGAAAATTTTCTGGTTAAGAAAAAAAATCCAAAAAACAATAAGCCTGCCAAGTTTTACTATAAGTGTATGTATTTATTCAAATTATCTAATGAAATCATAAGACAAAATAGAATTAATTATGATTCTTGCATTAAATACAAAATATTCAGTAACTGGAGTACTAGGAGAACCTTTATTCATTTTAAATTAATATGTGGTATAGTATACACTGAAAGTAGAGCATGTATCAGAGTTTAATATTTCAAAAGAAGTAAAGGAAGTATGCGTTATATCACCCTTATTATTTAATATTTACATACATCCATTGAACTCCAGAGGTCAATGGTTGTCATAATAATGTTGAATAGGAATGTATGCAGATTGTTGTATGTTAATGGCATGGTAGTGAGTGTTAGAGGAGAATGAGGATGAATTATAGAATTGAATAAGTAAATTATATGAGAGATGTGAAGAGAAACATCTGAGAATGAATATTCCAAAATATAAAGTTATGGTGGTAGAAAGTGAAAGGAATAGTTAATGCGATATATGGGTGAACAATGAAAGTTTGGAGCAAGTTGAGGAATTCTGCTATTCGGGTAGAATTTTCTCAAATGATGGAAGAGTTAAGAGGGAGATTGAATGGTGTGTAGGGATAATAAACAAAGTCAATGGGGCACTAAAACATATATACTCGAACTGGGCAGCATCAAAATCTGCTAAGATGATAGTCCTCAATAGTATTTTAGTATAAACTTGGATATATGGGAGTGAAACGTTGCCGTGGAAAAAGAATGAAAGGAGCAGAATAAATGCTATAGAAATGCATTACATTATGGTATACAAATGAATAAATGCTATAGAAATGGATTACATACATTGTTATCCCATGCATTGAGAATACATGGGGTGACAATGTATGATAGAATACAGAATTAAGTAATTAGGGGTCAATGTGAACTTGAGATTGACAACGTCACTCTCGACGCGAAGCTGTCCTGGAAAAAGCACACCACCAACATCACCGGGTGGGCGTACGGCACTCTGAAAGCCCTCACACCACTCTTGGGCAGACACAGTAGGATGTCCCCTCGTATCAAGTTAAACTTGTACAAGGCCATCATACGTCCTCAGATGACGTACGCCATCCCAGTCTGGGGCCATGCGGCCGAAACTCATATGCGCAAACTCCAGGTGTTGCAAAACAAGGCAATGCGCACCATTATGGATGCACCCTACTTTGTCAGCAACAATCGGCTTCACGAAGACCTAGATCTCCCCACAATCCGAGAATACGCGATCTCTCTGGCCGAGAGGTTCTACAGCTCTCTCTCGAGTCACCCGAACCCCCTAATCAGCTCACTCACGGACTACGACGTGAACGCAAATCTTATTCACCCCAGGCCCAAACAAATGCTTCGAACCACCCCCCGACCCTCTATTCGGAACGGTAGGCGCCGAATAGTGTCCAGTGCACATACTCGCATTTTATAAGGCATCTATCTTACCTCCATATTTATATATGTACAAGTATTTATTCTAAAGTCACAGCGTTCTCCCCCACCCCCATCTTCGTAATATATTTATAATTATTCAAATATCTATGTCTATGTATACATCACTATCCTTTCTCTCTCTGTATTCATATTTATCATATACGCTCGTGATATATAAAAATATAAGTATATTATTATGTAACCTATATGTATATATAACCTTAATGTATGTACCAAACTCTATCTCTCCTCTCTATACAAAATTTTCTAACACCCCCACCAAACAATCCAAAAATTAATTTCCCAAAGTCCGTTTTTACACAACCGATGAAGGAGTAAGGTGTCCGACAATCAGACCGACACTCCGAGCAAACCATCAACTTGGGGGAGATTGACAAGTTAAGAAAGATGACGAGAGGAATCTGAGATGGTTTGGGCATGTAGAATGAATAAATGCATGAAGAAGACTAACAAACCAAATATTTAGTGCCAATGTGAGTAAAAGGCATTGTAGAGGAAGACATTTTGAAAGAAGGAAATGTAGAAATTCAGAGAAATTGTAGGAGTTGTATGTGTATGCATGTGGAAGAGGCGAAGGATGTGTGTAACGATAGGAAAGTCTAGAGCTCTGTCCTCTCTGCCTAGCCCAACAGGGAAATAATGTAATGGTATGTATGTATGTTTTTTCATGTTGAATCGAACTTTTTATTTTAAATTATAACAAAAATTCAGAAATAATGGAAATTTTCAGTATAAATTTATTTTTAGTGCTTCGTGCATACTTGAATATATAATTTCAAATAAAAATTTGCACAGATTGTTAGTGTAATATTTGAATAGGAGTGCTAAACATATTGAAACTAATTTGAAGTAATTAATCAACACAGTTCATTTGAAAGAATTTTTTTCTCTTTCTAAACTAAACCAGAATTGTGGAAATTATTCAATCAGATAAAACTGATAAGAATAACAAAATGTTTAAATAAAATGTGGATAAGGATGGGGCACATTTGCATGTACACAATATAATATATCTGAAATGTTGGAATACAGAGAAACTAAAGAATACATCTTGAAGAGTGCCTTATCAGTAAGACAAATTGACTTATTTACTAAAGATTAGCTTTTTTTTAACGTTAGGTTTTTGATGTAATAGTGAGAAGCTATTTGATGCGATAGGTAATGATTTTCATAGCTGTGGTGGGGAAGTTAGTTTTCCTTCCGGGAGTGTTTATTGTCATTCCAAAGAAAGAAGGAAACACTCTTTTGGACTAAAGAAATGCACTGGCAATATGGATAATTTTTACTTGCCATAAATTATCCATAAAAATAATAATGCATAATAAATTCGAAAAGAATCTTGAGAAAAAAAATTCTTAAATTTTTTTAAACTAATAAAGGGGGATGAATAAAATCTAATGTAGAAAATAATTATGTTGCAATATTTAATGAAATATTGACAATAAATAAAAAATATATATCTGTATATTATATTAATGGAAAATTGAATTAAAGTAGGTTTATTTAAGTTTTTATGTTTTAAAGTTTATCACAGATTATAATTTTCCACAAACTGAATATAAGAAAAAGTCAAAGTAAATTTTCTTACCTGTGAGCCGCCTTCCTGTACCACTTCTTTAAGTTAGAAATCTCCCCATCTGGTCCTGTGACGGATGGACTCCTCAAAAATTCCCTCATATATCCTGGATCAGCCATTTTCACAGTGACGATACGTTTACTTAAACTGGAAAATGATGCAGCGCCAATGTACTTTAATGTTTTGTGTATAAAAACCAGCCTTCTCCTCACAAACACCATTTGTTATGATTTATACTTTAATTCACAAGAGTCAACAAATAAAATCACATTAAATTAATAACAAAAATCTACAGATACATTAAAACATTGTTAGTATGAGAGCCAAATATTTCAACTAATGAAACTACCGTAAATCACAAAAATTAATAGAAAATAAATTGATCTACTATCAAACTAAATGATATTTAACACTTATGATTTATGACAATTTCAGGTTCACTTATTTTTTAGGTTATTTTTATATTTCACTTCAGTTTCCACATTTTTTCCTACCTTCGGAAGATATAAATGGAGTAAAAAATCTAAAACAGTCAAAATGGTTAGTAATATTAAGATTAACAGAAACGAAATATTTGTTAATATATTAACATACTATTTAAAACTATAAATTGGGTATTATATAAAAAATATCAGTTTCGATTCTAATCTGACGCCTGAAATGAAAATGAGGCCATTGCTAATCGATTACGTTTTAATAAAAAAACAAAAAAATACAAATAGCAAATGTAGTAAAACGAAGAAACATGTGCAGTGTTATTCGTCATTTAATAGATATAGGGTGTTGTTAATTCATGACACGACATTATTTTGTGTTATTTCTACTAAAACTATTTATAAAATCAATGTAATGTATTATACGTTTTACTCAAAAATGTTAAGCGTCATGTTAGTAAAAAGACTTTAAACGATCTCACAATGAACTAAATTAGAAAATAAAGTAATATTTTAGTTACATAAATAGAAATATCACTAGATAATTTCCTATGAATTCGCAAGTGACGTACCACCGCTAGAACAGATGTCTTCGACAGTGGACTGTCAACCGTGGGAACTGGCAGGACCTCTTCAACTTAAAACTGCCGACTGCTTTACTTGCCTTTTAATATTTTTTGTTGCCAAAAATAGAAATTTTAATAAAATTAAAATATAGCATAAATATCGAGAGTGATGACACCGCAACCAACAACCACACAATTTTTTTTCAGAATTCGTATGTTTTTGTTTGTATTATAGTTCGATTTTCCACCACTTAAAGCGTTAGAATCGGGAAAATCGTGAAACCCTGTTTTACCGATATAATCAAAATGGAAGAATATTTTAAGTCTGGTACAAAATATTTGAGCTATTAGAATGTGAAACTCTCCGAGAAATTTCTTCGTAAAATTACATTCTGACAGGTCTTTTATGTCTGATGTGCATCGGGTAATTGATTTATAATTCGTTTCCCGATTCGTTAATTGTGCACAAATTGCATTTAATGATTAAAACTATTAATTAAAAAAAATCCCATTATTTTTTTAATAACTGATGGTGAAAGTTAAAAAAAAGAGAGCAGTATTTTTTTTGCAATTTTTTTTACATCACAAATACATAAAATAAAAGTTATCAAATTTAAAATACGTACATCTGTGACGTTAGAGCGAGTATAATTAATTAATAATATATTTGACATTTTTACTATTAACTCTTTCACGGCGGGGGACCATTTAACTGGCCCATACATAATACGTGCCGTCCTGGCGAGCGGCCATTTAAGTGGCCACTAACTTTGCGTGTCGATATCTCAGTCAAAATTAAATCTTCTTTAAAATTTGTAACCTGAATATAAGACAAAACGTGTCCTCTAGTGACATCTCTTTTAAAATCATCAAAACTTCAAGTACTTGATCCATAAGAAGGATTTAAACAGACCGATTCGAGGCCGTCGAAATTTAAAGCATTTTAAATATTAGCGCCACACGTTCGGGTGTGAAGGTCATGTTTCTAATGACGATTGCTCCCGATCAATATGACGTATTTTGCGTCGATATTTTTTTTGTAAGTACGCGTATTGCGTATTGAATTAATTGCCTTTTTCATTGTTTATGGATTATTGTTTTCTTCGATTATTGCTTCTTATATTGTCGCACTTTATTTATAGCTTTGATTTGGATAATATTACGTGTATATAGTGTCAGCTAAAAAATGCATCGGCGCACAGTTCCACAGTAATCAGATTCGGGATAATGGTGAGTCATATTTTTATGTAGATACAATATAAATTTATTGAGGTAAAACACCGCCGCCTGTGGGACACATGAAAGATACTCGAGCCATCGCCGTAAAAAGGTTAAGAACTAATGAAAAAAGTAAACGATTAACTTTATATCGTTATTTTAAATATATGTTTGATATAACAATCATTTGACAAAAGATTTTATGCTACTTATTTAAGCGCTGAAATTTCTATATTTTTTATATAATATTTTTTTATTATATTTAAATCTCTTTTTGGCAAATTGTCAGAGTTTTGTTTTGGTTTAATGAGCTTTTGGTGGTTTAGCAGCTTGTTGAGCTCATTGCCATGTGGTAATATTTTCCAGCCAACCAGAAACATTTTAAAAAAGGTCTTAAGTGAAAATCAGACTGGAATAATTTAAACAAATCTGGATTCCAACGGGAATTGAACCCGCAACTTGCGGAATGGGAGACAAGCATCTTACCAACTAGGCCATGGATGTCGTCATTTTTAGAAATCTGATTTCAGTTTCAGAAAAAAATCATCTGGTTATTTTGTTTATACCTTTAGTGAAACTTATGTAGTAAATTGGCATTACCTTTTTACTATCATTTGAAAGTGAATCACCGACCTCAATATTTGACATAAAATCATATGCCAGTGATTAGTCAGTATGCCCAAGGGTAAAACATTTGATTTTATGGGTAAAAATAATAGTATATGCCCTTAACAAAGAAATTGGCGGTCTATGATATAAATTAACTACCAAATTGTCAAAAATCAACTATTGATTTCTTTTTCTTATGAAGGCCTGAAAGACAAATTATATTTTGTTAACACGTTTAGAGCTGAAAACGCATATTATTAGCGTTCGTATAATTTTTTGTGGGTACTCAAAATACACATCGTTGTTCTATTCCCTATTTATTTTGGTGAACAAGTGATTTGAATTACACGACGATTTGTGAAAATGTTAATAGCTATACACGCTTTGATTTTCATATATTTCAAAAAAACTTCTTTAAAATGTTAAATCACAAAAATAATATTTTATTTTAGGAATTGTTATTTAAAATAGCGACATTAAAGTTTACTTCAACATATTAAAAATACTATTTTTTTGGATAGGGATACAAAACATACAGTAGTAATAAAAAAATGTTTTAAAATTAGTTTTCCCTAGAAAATATGACAATAATATTAAATTTCTATTATTTTACTTGATAATTATTAAAATAATTGTCTAATAGCTGAGGTCAACTTTTTGATACCGTCAGTGGTCATAATTTTTTACAATGAGGGTAAACAAGATTAAAATCGTTAAATAACAATTATGTGAATAGCATTGCATTCTTCAACTACAGAGGAAGAAAACAATTGACTGAGAGGAACCAATTAATACTGTTGAAAAGTGTGTTTTGAGACGAACACATGGGGTGACAATGTATAACATAGTTCAGAATTAAGAGATTTGGAATGAATGTGACCTAACTTAAGGTTGACGTGTTGAGCAAGATTAAAAATATCACGCTGAAACGGTTTGGGCATGTGAAACGAATGAATGAAGAAATACTAACAAAACAGATTAAAAGTGCAAATCATAGAGGAAAGTGTGGTAGAGAAAGATCAAGGAAAGTATGGTTGGATAAAATTAATGATACTATGAAAAAAAGTGACCTAGAAAAATAGAGAAAACGTAGAAGTTATATGAGATAATATATGGATGTGGAAGAGGCGAAGGATGTATGTGTCGGTGTAAAAAAGTGCGACGTTCTATCTTCTATGTCTAGCGTCACAGAGAAATGGCGTGACGGTATATATGAGGAAAAACCTTATTCAGTAAAGTATTTATTTTTTCAACAGTAATAAATTCAATCTTTAAAGGCAAATAAAATAAATTCAACTGCCAAGGTTTTGAAACCAATTTATTATTGTAAATTAGCTATATTTTTTTGAATTTCTAAATCAAATCTTTAAAAAGAAAGAATCATTCTTTACAATGTAGTAATAAGAATCGAATCACAGTAAATATGTCTTAGCTGTCATGACGTCACTGATAGGCGTTGCTGTCAGATTTAGCCGGCGACCGCGTTTGTAGTTTTTTCGGCGGTTTGAATAAATTGATAAATTTGTCTAGTGAGACATATATAATTCCTTATTTTTTGTTCCTCTTATTACAATAAAGATAAAATCATGATGCGTTAATTGTTTTTCTAATTAGGAATACTTTATTTTAATATTGGCATTGCTAAAATAGTTGGACTGTCGATTTGATTAATATTAAGTGAAAGTATATACAGTTACTACAATGTTTCTAACTTTCATTTTCACATGTGTAGTAATTGGTTCAATTTATTTAATTTATAAATATGTTCGAACATCAAATCGAATGAATCTGGAGGGTAAACACGTTGTAATCACTGGTGGATCGAGCGGAATAGGAAAATCCGTAGCAATTGAAGCGGCAGCTTTAGGTGCCCATGTCACTGTTATCAGTAGAAGTGTTGGGAACTTGGAGAAAACAGTTTCTGAAGTTATAAGGCATTGCAAGGACAGACAAAAGCAAAAAATTCAATATCTCTCCTTGGATGTTACGACAGATTATGAAACTATAAAAAAACATTTGGTTTCATTAGAAGAAAATGTTGGATCCATTTTTATGCTTGTCAATTGCGCTGGAATGGCTATTTGTGGCAAAATTGAAGATATGAGCGTTGAAGATATTAGACATATGATTGATTTAAATTATTACGGGTCCGCATACCCCACCAAGGCTTTACTAGGCGGTATGAAGTCTAGAGGTGAAGGTATTATTGTGCTGGTTTCCAGTCAAGCTGCTCTAATGGGTTTGTATCTTTTTCAGCCTTTCTTATTCTCAACTGTAATAAAACAATCATTGTATTATTCCACCCCATTAGTATTTTTGTTACTGTGGCTAACAATTTTACTAGTGGTTCTTTTGCTTTACTCTAAGGTATAAGTTTTGTTTTATTATAGTCATAAATGAAAATCATACGAGTAATACATATCCCTCGATTTACAGTTTATTTTTATGCGGTCAAAGTTTTTTAAAAGATTTCCAGGTTCTTTGAATTTTGTCTAGCAAATTATACATCTGGAAAATTGTGCACTCACCTCATTAGTCAGGTCGGTAGGGAGGGGGAACTAGCAACACATCATGCATTGATTGTGTCACTACATTTTTTTCATTTTATTTTGTTCTCATCTTATATAGTCATTACCAGAGTATCGAAAGATGACATTTTTACCAGTAAATAAAAAATATTTTATTATACCTGCCCTTGTTTTTATTAAGTTGGTAGATTTGGCATTTTTTAGTTATCTTTATTCTACATGTATATGAGTTCTGTACCTCGATTAAAGCAAATTTCAATAATCTGGAACTTGTGTTCCAATTTTCTATAAGTGACTTGTCTTAAATTGCGCAATTTTGATTTATGCTAATTGGAACTTGCCTTGCCTAAATCGAGAGTTAGGTGTACTTTAGCTCTCTGAGCAGTCAAACTAGACGATAAAACAGTTATATGTAAAGGCAGGACACTTTTGTACTATAGTGCCTAACAATATTCTCCTGATAGTGAGTAAGTGTAAAATACTTGCAGACAGTGTTTTCTCTGCAGCGTTGTGCAGCTCATGAAATGTTGCTGAGCATCTCATAAAATAATGTGAGTTTCCATTCAACATTCTGACAAATAATCTGACGCAAATGAACATTAAAACATGTCACCAAATTTCCACGAAAGATTTATGACACAAAAAATAATCTAATTGTTTTCAAGAATTTAAATTCAAATATCTTGACCCTAGATCATAATAATTGGTACTTACATCACTCACCATGTGCCATCCTTCCAAATATTCTACGTTCTTTCTTATATTTATTTTGATAATTTAATAATACGTAATTTTAGAAAATGTGTTTTCGGTCAACTTATTTATCTAGGAGTGCGCAAAAAAATCTGCACACAGAAATATTTTATTTAAAGCAGCAAGTAAACATTTTTTGAGGGAATATTGCTTGTAGAGCGTATAGTGCATGCAGACTGTCAATTCTAGGAATGGTCGCATATGACTTCTTAGTTTAATTCAATTATGTATTGTAGATTACTGGAATATAAAACTAAAATACTCGACTTTGCCGTCTACTTTATTTTTTAGTATATAACTTCAGCTTCAACACAAACCGTGCCGAGTTTCATTAATTCTCCTGAAGAATACAGTATGTTGAAGTATACTTTATAATTTCCAAACTATAGTGGAAGAAGTAAAAGGGTTTTATTTTTATATTCCATTAATTATGGATTTCCACAAAGTTGAATTATTTAGAGCAGAGTAGAGCTCCGATTATTCATGGTAATTATTAAGAAACACTTGACCCCAGATAATTGAAAAACAGAATTCATCAAAATTAGGTTTTTGTTGAGTTAAACATTTTAAGAGTTGAAATACCGGATAAATTTTGTTACGCAATATGAGTACACGAACAACCTTTCTAAACGAGAAACCACATATTTTCATGTCGATGTGGATGCAGGGAAACACCATCAGTTTACTAGCGTTAGTCAATTTGTATAATCTAAGCTATAGATTTTAGTTCCATGTGTTGTAATTTAACAAACGTGTACGTTGGTTCAAAATTTGGTAAAAAATATTTTTCAGGATTACTAAAAAAAAATTGCACCACGGTTAATCCAATCATAAATAATTGAGCCCTGGATAATCGGCGCTCAACTGTAATTGTACATTACTCTTATGACTTACACGCAAATTTAAAGAACAAAGAAAATGATTTTTTAATGTAAGGGGATCAGTTTGGATTGAAATTTTTTTTTTGACAAATCTGATTATTAATTTGTACAATATCATAATGGTGCTTATAAGACAGTTCAAATGTCCATTCAAATTATATAATTCTATTGATAAATAATGCTTCTTTCGGCTATAATAACATAACATGTGTGATGGGCACATAATCTCCCCTTCTCGTTTGGGTTTGCAGCATCGCCAGCGCAGATCTCAACTTATCTCAATCCATTTTACACCCAGTCTAGTCATAGCTTTTACTCAAATATCTGCTCCATCTGCCTCTTCCAAGGTTTTTCTGGCATAAAGTTATTTTTATAATTTTTTACATAGTATTAAAAAACATAGAATGAATGCCGGCCATGTTTGTTTTCATATACACATGGGAACAGAATTTGAAGAAAAAACTGTTTTCTTTGGGTCAATATTTAAGTTTTTCCCTTCTTGGTTACATTTTTATTAAGTTTTATTTCAATTCTGACTTGATTTATAAATTAATTAATTATTACAGGCATATATGGATATGGAGCTTATGGGGCAGGCAAATGGGCTATCAGAGGTCTTGGAGAGTCTCTTTTGATGGAGGTAATTGGATCTGGAGTTTCAGTCACAATTGCCTATCCTCCAGATACAGATACTCCAGGATTTCAAAATGAGGAAATCACCAAACCTTTGGAAACCAAATTGATTTCGGAAAGTGGAAGTCTTGTCAGTCCGCAGACTGTTGCTAAGCAACTTATTGAAGATGCTCTTGTAAGTTCAACTATTCTGTTTGTGGTGGAATTGTGTTAAATACATTTTAATTGAAAGGTTCTCGACATAAATTTATTTATAAAAGAATAAATAAAACCAAAGTCAAAGGTGCCCTTAATTTTCAAGAAAGCAGCATCAGCAACCAGCAACCTTCCACACAGAAGTTTCTGCATAACCATGTAATTAGTTTGATACTTATTATAGAAATTGTTAACCTGGTTTTTCATTCATTTGTATGGTACCCCTCAACATATCGGAATTGATAAAACTGACATCTTGAAGAGTGTGGCAGAAAGACAATATTGTCTTTAGCTCCAGTGATCGAGCCTTCACTTAAGAAACTACTGGAGTAGGTGACTCACTCACAGTTCACCATCATACATATTGGATATTCTACCGCATGTGGCAACAACACTTACGTCTAGCGCATGCGAGTATTGTTACCATACGACTCTTATCAGAGTGCGAAATTTTTTTTTTTTTTTATACTGTTGAAATCGAACCCGAAACTCTCAAGTGGAGATCAGCATCTTACCAATTAGGACACTGAGGTAGTCTGTAAGTCTGATAATATTTTATCTTATTATTATTTGAATAAATTGTTGAAGGTCACTTTGAACCTTTGTGTTGGCACCTGGTGTCCATATTGAAGAGTTGTCTAAATATATTAAATTCATTTGATTTTTTTCCATATCAAATTATCTGGGAATAATTTTTAATGTACTTGAAATAATCACACAAATGTTTTTCTGACCTTATGTAATCATTGTAGGATGTTCGGCAGCAAAAGTTTCATCAAGAATCTTAAATAAAAAAATATTTACATTACCCAGATACCATTTATTATTACTTTATAATAAGTTCAAAAAGCCTACTTGATTAAATTTATGAACCAATTTAAAGAAAAACTTCTTATAAACATGTTTATTTTACTAAAATTTGTCAAATAACTGACGATTATAGAAATTTTTCAAGTAATCTCTTCATTTACATGGGTAATTGGTTAAAAAAAATAGCACCTAATCAATACCTAATAAATACCCCGTAAATGGAGACATTGAATGCTTCTCTTCTTTAACATATTCATATTCCCAGTCCAAAGTATTCTAAAATCGATGGGTTACCCTAAAACCAAATGTATTACTATCACGTATCGGAAGATCTACAAATTTGTCTTTGTAGTTCGTCTTCCTTTGGTGTCTGTGGTTTTCTTACCAAATATGTTTTTCTAAACATATGTAGATTCGGGGAAGTACCTAATTGAATGGCCGCAAATACCACCTTTCTATCCTTACACTCATATTTATTTTGTAATATTTTTAATCTGTCAATAGTGGGTTATAGTGCCAAGTTGCTGCGTCTTTATTTTTTCTTTGTAAAAAGGATGTTAATATTTAGTTAAACTTTTTATCAGTAACAGATACTTAGTAAAATACATATTTTAGCGATTAAAAACTGAAAATTATTTGAAATCTTTATTAAACTATTTTTTTTTTAGAATATTAGGTTATCCCATAATGTGGTATTAATTATGCAATATTGCACAACGCTGCTAGATAGGTGGTGGGTACTACAGTAAAGTATGTTTTTTTTTAAATATTCAATTAAAATTTAATTGGTGTTGTGTGTATTTAAAAAATACATCTTGTCATGGATGTATTGAAACTTCATATAAAACATATTTTCTTTAGGAGTTTCGTCAGGGCAACAATGTAACAACAGCTGTGAATAAACTGTGCGATTTATGGTTCAGACACTTTAAGTATGAGTCATGGACAAAGATGGTTCCTACGTTTTCAGTCTGACAACTATAGACTGGAGGATGAGGCAAGGGCAGGAAGTCCGCAGGAGTGTGCTGATGATCTGTTACAAGCGATACTAGAACAAACGTAATGGCGGAAGAATTAGCTGAGCAGCTCAAGTCAACCCACTCAACGGTTCATCAGCATCTGCAAACGATTGGTTCTTTATGCATTATCAGAGCTTAATCTGAATCAACAGATGGACTACAGCACTTTTCACCTCTGTTGATTGGAATAGAACCATTTACAATTGACTTTTCTTTTGTGAAGAGAAATGGGTTCTGTATAACAATATTGATTGCCGAAGACAATGGGTTAGCTGCAATGAGACACCATCTCTATATACAAATGGAGGACTCCATCTTAAGATTATGCTGTTCATTTGGTGGGATATGGATAGTCATCCATTCCATATCCTTAGGGTCTTTATAATCTTTCACTAAATTCTGTAAGGTACAGAATGGGCAATATATAGAATCAACTTCGGAAATTTTACCAATCGAGCGACATCTCTTACAAGAGAGTTTAGTTTAAAGTGAAGGACTTTTATCTCCAAGAAATTGAAAAATTAATATTAAGATGGAAAGAAGTTATAAATATTAATGGAAAATATATTTTGGATTAAAGTTATTAATATTATTGTCATTATAGACACGCAGCATTGATGCTGTTAATGTCGTATGTTAAAAAAAAAGGTAAGGGCAATCAAAGACAAATAAAAGAATAAGCAAAGGAAAAAAAATACCACCTTAACAGCACTTAAGAGTTTGTGTGTAGGAATTTGTTTTTAAACTGATCAAAATGTCATTTTTTTTTGTTTTTTTCAAAAATTCCTTCAAAAATCTCACTACTTACGTGATGACCCAATAAATCAAACAAACTTTTATAATGGATTAATTGATGTGATTGATTTATGAAGAAAATATTTAAGTTTCTTTTATATCTTTTCCAGCTTGGCAAATCACAATCCATTGTGGGCTTCGAGAGTTGGTTACTAGCAACACTTTGCCTAACGTGTTGGAATGGCTTATTCCATGCAGTATTTCAGGCAATACTTCTTGGTCCATTGCGGATCATATTGGCTGCCTACCAGATGCATTTCCATTTGATCATCAACAGGTGCCGAAGAGACAAAGAAACAAGCAAAAAGGCTGAATAAGGACTTAAACTAGACCATCTCACCTGAGATATTGAACTGTCAAAATTTCAATCCGTCTTTAAGGGTTTAAGTTTAGGCCATTCTTACAAGTGTTTTCTTAATGCCATAACTAGTCTGTATACGTAAAAATACGCATACTTGTCTGAAATTGTATGAAAATAGAAAACATTAAATTTACGCCTAAAAAGGTGACATCAAATAGTCAAACTCTGACTATCTTGATTCTTTATATTTGTTGTACAACAATTTCTGAGTAAAAATGAAAAATAATTAGATTATCTAGTTTATTTTAATAAAATTCTACTTAAGGATGCTAGTTTTGATCTAACATAATATGGGATTATGTGGAGTGCCAGATTGCGGACCGACTAGGATGAAGGCATTTTGTAGCATTCCCATGTTCCTAACAGAATTAAGAGGGAATTAAAAAGGCTGCCAGACACATAAAAAATTTACATGCAATTTGCCAAATTGTACATTTTCAAAAGCACATTCTAGTATTGATTAATTATATCATACAAGGTTGATGCTGATCTGCTAAAAAAACATAAATTATTGCATTAAATCTAGTTTGTGGATCAGACAAAAAATCACACATTGGTATATTTGCTGACATAAAGGTTTTTATGACAGCAAACATACAGATGTGTGACTTCGACCAGTTAACCATTATCTTGATACTTATATGGTATTTCATTCTTCCCTTCACGAATTGGTTTCTATTTTCATCTTTTAATTTTTTTGATATTGTAATATTAATTAGGGTTAATTTTCAAATTTATTTTGTATCCAATACGATCAAAGTTATATGTTAAATTTTTAACCTACAACATGTGAAAAACAATTATACCCTGTGTAGCGCAATTTCTTTTTGTTTGTATTTGTCTTGATGGTGGTGTATTTTTTTATATATTTAATTTATAAATTCTCTATACCAAAGCGATCAAATGAAGTTATTGACTGGCTAATTTACGGGAATTTATTAATTTACTTCTTGAATTGAAAAAAATATAAATTTTGCGAATACTTATTATTTTTTTTATTTGTTTAGTGTTAAGTTTTTTTTATTTTTAGTCCATCAATAAATATTTATTACCATTTAATTTTTTTCTGAATATCTTATTTTTTTATCAGTAATTTATTAGACATTATTTTATTTTAGGGTTTGTAACTGAAAAGTAGTTTCTGAACAATAAATTTTTGGAATGTAATTGATTACTCTATTTTATCACATTTGTTAGCTTTAAGGCTTCAAAAATTATCATTTTAACTCGTGCACTTCCTTATGTATTTTTTAAATGTTTTGTTGTCTTTATTTGGTTTTATATTTCAAAGGTAATATGATGATAAATCAGCATTGCAATAATTATCATACTTAAAATGAAAGGTTGGAGCATGTTCAGGAATTTTGTTATCTGTATTGTACTTACTCTGATTGAAGAGTTAAGAGAGATATCAAACGGCATTTAGTGATAGGAAACAATGTCAATGGAGCACTAATACTCGAGCCGGACAGTATCAAAATCTTCTAAGATGATAGTCCATAATATTTCAGTGTGGTCAGTGAAAATAGACGGAGGAGCCGAATAGATGCTGTAGAAATGTGTGTATTGAGAAAAATACATGGAGTGACAGTGTATGACAGAATACAGAATGAGGTATGAATGTGAACTTAAGGCTGATGTACTAAGAAGATGAAGAGTTTGTGTTTGTGCATGTGGAACGATGAATGAAGAAAGACTAACGAAACAGATATGTAGTGGCAAATGTGAGTGGAAGGCGTGCGAGAGGAAAGTATAATTGGATTAAGGAAAGTATGGTTGGATCAAGTGAATGATATTTTGAAAGAAGGATTTGTAGAAAGTCGGAGAAATCATAGAAGTGGTATGAGAAGTTTCTAAAGATGTTCAAAGAAAAGTCTCATTCTGCTCTCTCTGCTGACAGGGAAATGGCATGATGGTATGTATATATATGTACTTAAAATGAAATAACTTAAAATACAATGAAATTTTGTTACAACTCCTTTTAGATAGTGCTCTTAACCCATTAGCATCCATGAAAACTGACATGTTTAAAAAAAATATTTAATCATAGTTATTGGCTTGATGCAAAAGTTATGACCGTTTTACACATCCTTGAATCGTTTTACACATCCTTTTCTTCTTTCAAAGGAGAATTGCTACAGACAAAAGTTATGTTATATGTGTGGTGATATATTATGGGTGTAATGTTAACTGTCAACTATTAGATAATTGAAATCACACATTGAAAAACTATCGCATGTACAGAACAGAAAGTGTATTGTGTTTCACCACAATAATGCCACACCGTATGTGGCATACATCACAATAAAATTGATTGACAAAATATCCCATATTCCTTCGGCCTGGCACTTAGATTACTATTTATTCTGATCTTTGTTAAATTACCTTAACTGTAATAATTTTTAACTTTGTGGACGAAGTCAAATTAACAGTTGAATTTTTCACTCTAAAACCTTAAATTCTGGAATGGCACAGAATACATATAAGCTGTCCTCCGCCATCTTGAACCGCAAATGCCAGATTTGACAGAGATCTCCATTTAGTGAATTTAGACACTTGTATAATGAGATCATCATGAGTCTGGACATCAGTTGATCCATTGTTTATCAGAAGACAAAATCCTCACATACCTACATTATAGAAATAACAAGGGTATGGGAATTCTCAATTTTTCTCTGTTGAACACCATGATTCCACCTTTCCGACTGGCTCTGTATCATTCTGGTTAGTAGTCAGGTGAACATGCTGTTATCCTTTTAATGAACAGCAAGTATAGCTTTTTGTATCAGCAAATGAATTGTCAAAGATTCCATGGTTTTTGTTCAGCATTTCTCTACAAGTTTTCAAAGGGTATTTTATTTTTCTGATTTTCTGGGACTTAGTTGCATAAAAATTTTGCTCCTACAAATAACACAGAAGACGCACAGATTCGAAGTTGCGAAATATGCAAAAAATATACAAAAATATTTTTTCTTTATTTTTTGTGTTATTTAAATCTTGTTTTTCAATCATCTATATAAGAGGCGTATCCACAAAGTAAGTGTACTGAGGCTCTCACGACCGGATGGATTTTATTTTCGACATGTTGGCTACATTTCCGTGTAGCCTGACCCTTCCCCTCCGCAACGAGACCGGTTTGAGGTCAGTACGTTGAGAAGTGTCGACGTGACAACACGTTTCGTGAAAAATGTCAACCCCATCTCCCGCCAAGTGCGAAATAGTGGAGGCCGGGCAAGAGTTTTTGAGGCGCTGCAAACTCCATGGAGATGAATTTCTCCGCTCCATCGTTACTGGAGACGAAACTTGGGTTGCACACTACACGCCTGAAACCAAAAAGCAGTCTCAACAGTGGCGTCACACCTCTTCACCCTCCGCCAAAAAGTTCAAAACCACAATTTCAGCCAAGAAAATCATGGTATCCGTGTTTTGGGACTGTCAAGACATAATTTTAATTGAATATATGCCTCAAGGGGAGACCATCAACTCTGCAAGATACTGTGAGATCCTAAAAAATTGCGGAGGGCGATTCAGAACAAAAGGAGAGGAATGCTGACAAAGGGAGTCTGCCTGTTGCACGACAATGCCAGACGGAACTGCTCGCCTCGTTTAAATGGGATGTCCTGAACCATCCCGCGCATTCCCCAGACCTAGCACCTTCAGATTACTATCTCTTTACCTCCCTGAAGCTGCACATGGGTGGAAAACGGTTTTCAACCGACGAGGAGGTAAAGGAAGAGGTGGAGAAGTGGACGGAGGGGTTGGCGGGAAACTACTTCGAGGAAGGCATCAAAAATTGATACCCCGCTTCACCACCTGCATTGAGAGGAATGGCGACTATGTCGAAAAATAGCTTACATATGTACTACGGTAACCACGTAATTTTTTTGTTTAAATAAAAAAAATTGTAACCTACAAAAATTCAGTACACTTAGTTTCTGGATATGCCTCGTATATTGATATATGCTCTGTTTGACAAGAATGTGTACGGTGAAACCTGAAAAACTATTTGGAATAAGACATTAAAAACAAATACAAACATACTACATGATGCTTTATTATTAATAAGTTGTCCAGTCGCCTCCACTAGTAATAATTGCCCAGCATCTCCGAGGCATACTTTCTACTAATTTTATAGCATAATCTAGGGGCAAAGACTTCCATATAAGTCGAATCTGTCGAAATAATTGTTTGACATTCCAAATCTTTTTCCTTCGGAGCTTGAATTTCATGAGTGCTCAAGCATTTTCAATGGAATTTGCATCTGATGACTGCAACGGCCAATCCATTACGTTAATGTCATTTTCCTGTTTCCACGCAGTATGATTAATGGAAGAATGTGCCCAAAGCTTCGTCTGAAAAAATTACGTTGTCCCTATCACGGTCCGAATTTTCTTTCGCCCAAGTGAGTCTTTTTCGACTTGTTTTTCGGACAGTTGTGGTTTCTTCACCGTGCTTTGAAATTTCACTCCATGAGCTAGTACACATTTTCTTATAGTGTCACATGACACAATTAGATCCTTTTCACACAAAACTGCCTGTCCGCTACGCAATAATAGACGAGGATTCTTCTCAAACATGCGTAAAATCACTATGTCCTCCTTTTTCGTAATTTTCTGTGCAGTGCCACGATCTGCTAGGTCATCGACGTTTTTTACGTTGTTAAAGCGTTTCACCCACTTACAAATGTTTTCAACTTTCTCATGTATTTAGCAGTGGCTCAATACATTTTCGGTCCTTTCGGATGTGTACACAGAAACACGGCTTCGTAACGGGATGCGTATGCGGCATTCATGGTGAAATATTTCTTGTGTAACCAAGGTCGAACAACAACTGAGTTTTTCTATAAAAAGCATTTTAGGGGAAGGGTCCTGCAACCTGCTCGCGTTTGAATCTACCCCCTGACGGTTTCTAGGAAAAAATGTAGCCGTACACGCTCTTGTCAAACAGACTATGTACGTTAATAAGATATTTTATCTTCAAAAAAATATCTTTTATATTTAAAAATTATAAACTAAAACCAAATAGAATATTGAAATTCAATATAATTTTTTTCTATTCTCTTCCTTAATTGTATTTTTATAAAATTCAAAACTCAATTTATTTCCATTTCTGAAATTGTAATGTACAAGAACCTTACTGTATTCTAGAAAAGTAATGCATATTTTCTAATATTGTTGATGAGACTTCCTGTTGGATTTTTAAGTTAATCTACATTCCTATGAAACTTTTTTAAGCAATTTTCTTACATGAAATATAAGAAAATTGCTTTAAAAAGTTTCATAGATACTTGCATATTGTTTTTAGATTTAGGTACTGGATTCAAATATATCTAATTGAATATCTGTCTGTTTTAAATAATATACCAAATATAAAAGTTTCCATTGTTTAGTTAAACTTTTACTTGATTTTGTACACCAGCAGTAAAACCTTGACAGTCAATTTCTTTCCCAAATTGGGTTACATATATGATTCTATTTGCTATTACACATTGGTATGAATAATTTATGTGATTAATATTTACACTTCACAAAAGGTTGTGATTTAACAAGCATTACCGTGTTTTAAGTTTTTTTTTCTCCCGAACAAATTGCAACAATGGATTTTTATTATTCACTTGGTTCTCATATCCTAATTGGTGATTCACATTGACGGGTATGCTTGAAAGAATCCACTGTCTTTGGGCCCATTAATCATGCCTTCGGGGCTAGAATCACTGGAGTAAGCACATCATTTTCTATTTGTCGTAGCATGATTTGGCAATACGAGTACTGTGTGAGTATGATTACCAAACTTAAACCCTTTTGTTAGGGAACTATAGAAAATCGAACTCAAAATATTGGGGTGAAGGTCAAGCATCTTACCAACTAGGCCATGGAGGTGCAGCAATTGTAACAATTAAATCGGATATAGAGTTTTTTCTATTAATTCGTAAGTATTTTCAGTAATTAAGATGGTTTTTTTTAACAGTATTTAAAGTTCAGATGGAATTTCTTACAATATTTATAAGTTTTAACCTTATTGATGCCAAAAATTGTAAAAATAACATGAAATATATTATACCCTTGAAATGGATTTGTTGTTCATATTTTTAAAATTAACTTATTCGATCAAAAGTATTGTTTAATTTTTTCAAGTTTTTGAGTTTTTTAATACACAATAAGCACAAGTTGTAATTATTGAATCCCTAACCTGTGTCGGCGTAGTGTAAATAAAGATTATTCATGAATTTTATTTATTTATTCATTCTCTTTTTTCACTATATGGAAATATATAAGAATAACAAAAGTAAAAGCTTAACATCCACCTTAGGATGGGCTATGCCTAATTAGGCAGGAGAGGGCTTCGTATATTTCACTGTAAAAAATAAAAAAAGAATATATTAAATACTAGCTGTACCCGGCCACGCGTTGCTGTGGCTCAGTCTGGTTAAATGGAAAATAAAGAAAAGAGAAAGCACACGTTTCTAATATGTTTAATTTCATAATGCTTATGGGTATACAATATTTTTGACGTCTTTCAGCCACTCTCAGCCTGTCGCGTTCATTCTGTTGAGAACGAAGCCGATCTGAAGCTGCAGAACGCGATCACCGTGCACGCAACCGTGCATCCTCAAGTCTGGATGCACGTCGCTCTGCTGCTTCCTCGGCATTTTGATGAACTAAAGCAGATCGATTGCACTGAAAAAGAAGAAAGAAAGTTATAACAAAAACATATAAAATTGCGAAACATTAAAAAAGGAACTGAACAATATTGTTAAGTTCGTAAACGTCTTTGTTCTTGGCGGCAAGAATAGCTCGTTCACTCAGCCAATCGGGATTCTTATAATTGATTTGAATATTGGGAAATACTTTTTCAACCAATTCTTCTTTTGACGTCACTACATTTCAGAAGCTGCAGAATGCGATCGCCGTGCTCGCAACAGTGCATCCTCAAGTCTGGCTACATGTCGCTCTGCTGCTTCCTCGGCATTTTGATGAACTAAAGCATATCGATTGCACTGAAAAAGAAGAAATAAAGTTATAACAAAAACATATAAAATTGCGAAACATTAAAAAAGGAACTGAATAACATTGTTAAGTTCGTAGACGTCTTTGTTCTTGGCGGCAAGAATAGCTCGTTCACTCAGCCAATCGTGATTCTTATAATTGATTTGAATATTGGGAAATACTTTTTCAACCAATTCTTCTTTTGACATCACTAAATTGCTGAAGTTGTGAGACAATGAATTTCGTCCTGAGGTTATATCAACCGGCACCTTTCCGTTCCCGATTTCCAGCAATTGATGTGAGAATATCTCAGCTGATCGATCGTTTTGCAGCTGGACACGCATATTTGTATTTAATTTCAACGTCTTTACGTGTCGCCACAAAGTAGAGTATTTCAGGCAACATATAAAATTGCGAAACATAAAAGTATCTAATAAAATGTTAAGGGAAGACGGAGAGATAATTGTAACTAATTAAATGTCAAGCGAAGACAGAGACAATTGCAACTAATTAAATTTTAAGGGAAGACAAATAGATAATTGGAACTAATTAAAAAAAATCTCCATTTCTACATACGATTTGATAGATTTTGAAATATAAACATATATATGTATAAAATTAAATTCAATATAAAAGAGATACTTTTGATATTCCTACTGACCTATTTCAGCCACTATCAGCCTGTTGCGTACATTCAGTTGAGAACGAACCAGTTCTGAAGCTGCAGAACACGATCCCCGTGAATCGTCAAGTCTGGATACACGTCATTCTGTTGCTTCCTCGACATTTCGATGAACTAAAGCAGATCGATTGCACTGAATAAGAACAAAGAAAGTTAAAACATATAAAATTGTGAAACATCAAAAAAGGAACTGAGCAGCTAAAAAGTTTGTTTTAATTTTAAGTTTTTTTTGCCATATTTCCACGGGTACTTCTAATGTAACACCAAATAATTTATTTATTTAATTAACGACACAACAGTGTATTTATATACAAATGAACATGTGACAGGTTATACAAGTAGGTACTTAAAAATATTGAAATAAGGCAAAATTTGACGTTTGGGACGAAAAATACGAAAAACCGTAGAACAAATAATATTCCTGGCGTGATTTTGTACATATATTCGTAAACTTGGTCGTCAATGGCCATATTTCGAGTGAAAAGTGTGAAATTTCCGTATATTACTTATAAATCTGGACTTAAAATATTGAAATATCGCAAAATAAGAAGTTTGGGACAAAAACACACAAACTCATAGAACAAATCATATTCAAATCGGGATTTTGGACATATATTCGTAATCTTGGTCCTCATTGTCAGTTTTTCGGGTGAAAAGTGTGAAGATTCCGTATATTACTATCAAACGTTCATATAGTATTATAGATGTTTATGAGGTTTTACGTTTTATGTTATAATCAACGTCAATGCGTTTCAACTATACTGTCTTTACTTGATTAATTAAGATTCTTATATTTTTGTACAAAAATATGGTATTAAATATTTGCAAAATTTGACGTTTGGGGCCAAAATTACGAAAACTCGTAGAACAAATAATATTCCTGTCATCATTTTGTACATATATTCGTAAACTTGGTCGTCAATGGCAATATTTCGAGTGAAAAGTATGAAATTTCCGTATATTACTTATAAATCTGGACTTAAAATAATGAAATATCGCAAAATTAGAGGTTTAGTACAAAAACACGAAAAACCGTAGAACAAATAATATTCCTGGCGTGATTTGTACATATATTCGAAAAATTGGTCGTCAATGCCCATATTTCGAGTGAAAAGTGTGAAATTTCCGTATATTACTTATATAAATCTGGACTTAAAATATAGAAATATCGCAAAATTAGAGGCTTGGGAGAAAAACACACAAACTCATAGAACAAATCATATTCAAATCGGGATTTTGGACATATATTCGTAATCTTGGTCGTCATTGTCAGTTTTTCGGGTGAAAAGTGGGAAGATTCCGTATATTACTTATAAATCTGGACTTAAAATAATGAAATATCGCAAAATAAGAGGTTTGGGAGAAAAACACGAAAATTCGTAGTACAAATAATATTCCTGTCGTGATTTTGTACATATATTCGAAAAATTGGTCGTCAATGCCCATATTTCGAGTGAAAAGTATGAAATTTCCGTATATTACTTATAAATCTGGACTTAAAATAATGAAATATCGGAAAATTAGAGGATTGGGACAAAAACACGAAAACTCGTAGAACAAATTATATTCATATCGGGATTTTGTACATATATTCGTAATCTTGGTCGTCATTGTTAGTTTTTCGGGTGAAAAGTGTGTAGTTTCCGTACTATATATTACTATCAAACGTTCATAGATGTTTAGGAGGTTTTACGTTTTATGTTATAATCAACGTCAATGCGTTTCAACTATATAGTACTGTGTTTACTTGATTAGTTAAGATTCTAACATTTTTGTACGAAAAAATGGTATTTTGTAAATCGAAAGTAACAAAATTCAAATATACTTGAAAATATACACAAATATTGCAAAAATTTGACGTTTGGGACGAAAAATACGAAAACTCGTAGAACTAATAATATTCTTATCGTGACTTTGTTGTACACATCTTCGTAAACTTAGTCGTCAATGGGCATATTTCGAGTGAAAAGTATGAAATTTCCGTATATTACTTATAAATCTGGACTTAAAATAATGAAATATCGGAAAATTAGAGGATTGGGACAAAAACACGAAAACTCGTAGAACAAATTATATTCATTTCGGGATTTTGTACATATATTCGTAATCTTGGTCGTCATTGTTAGTTTTTCGGGTGAAAAGTGTGAAGTTTCCGTATATTACTATCAAACGTTCATAGATGTTTAGGAGAATTTACGTTTTATGTTATAATCAACGTCAATGCGTTTCAACTATACTGTGTTTACTTAATTTATTAAGATTCTAACATTTTTGTACGAAAAAATGGTATTTTGTAAATCGAAAGTAACAAAATTCAAATATACTTGAAAATATACACAAATATTGCAAAAATTTGACGTTTGGGACGAAAAATACGAAGACTCGTAGAACAAATAATATTCCTGTCGTGACTTTGTACACATCTTCGTAAACTTAGTCATCAATGGCCCTATTTCTAGTGAAAATATGAAATTTCCATATGTTACTTATAAATTGGGACTTAAAATAATGAAATATCGCAAAATTAGAGGTTTGGGAGAAAAACACGAAAACTCGTAGAACAAATAATATTCCTGTCGTGATTTTGTACATATACTCGTAAACTTGGTCATCAATGCTCATATTTCGATTGAAAAGTATGAAATTTCCGTATATTACTTATAAATCTGGACTTCAAATAATGAAATATCGGAAAATTAGAGGGTTGGGAGAAAAAAAACGAAAACTCGTAGAACAAATAATATTCCTGTCGTGTTCTTGTACATATATTCGTAGACTTGGTCGTCAATGCCTATATTTCGAGTGAAAAGTATGAAATTTCCGTATATTACTTGGACTTAAAATATTGAAATATCGCAAAATTAGAGGTTTGGGACAAAAACACACAAACTCATAGAACAAATCATATTCAAATCGGAATTTTGGACATATATTCGTAATCTTGGTCGTCATTGTCAGTTTTTCGGGTGAAAAGTGTGAAGTTTCCGTATATTACTTAAAAATCTGGACTTAAAATAATGAAATATCGCAAAATAAGAGGTTTGGGAGAAAAACACGAAAACTCGTAGAACAAATATAATCCCTGTCGTGATTTTGTACATATGTTCGTAAACTTGGTCGTCAATGCCCATATTTCGAGTGTAAAGTATGAAATTTCCGTATATCTATATAAATGAAAATGTAAATGTTCGTATATAGAAAATGTCTAATCTCCGAAAGTTCTCTACCGATCGCTTTTAAATTTTGACAGAAGTTGACATTCGTATACAGAAATTTTTATATATTTTTATTTATATATCGGTATATAAAAAAGTTTATAAATCAGAAAAAATAACGTTAGCGCCTCCTGCAGTGACACAGACGAACTAATCTTGACACTTATGTCACATTGCATTTTCGACGTTTCGAAATTAATATTAAATAATTAAATCTATATATATAAAATATTTAATAATTTAATGTTTAATAATAACTAATAAATAATTTCTTATAAACAATAATTCATCACCATCACCATCAGCCTGTATCTATCCACTGCAGGATGTAGGCCTCTCCAAGTTGTCTCCACAAAATCCTGTCCTTTGCACATTGTTGCCACATAATACCTGCATGCTTACGTATTTCGTCCACCCAGCGCGCCTTAGGTCTTCTTACAGGCCTTTTTATACCTATTCAGGGATGGCGAACCTATGGCACGCGTGCCACAGGTGGCACGTGAGACGATTTTGCGTGGCACGCGAATGAGGAGAAAAAATAAAAGTGTATAAGAAAAAATAAAAAAAGTTATAGAAATAGTATTAAAAAAATATTTAAATAGCGACGTGTATTTTCTTCGTTCATAAATAATTTCAGAAACGAAGGATAAGACGACATTCATGCATAAATAAATCGCATTGTTTAATGCTTCCCGCGCGGTGCTAGTCCCTTGAGGTGTATTTTTTTTTTGTAATGAACTTCGCTCCCGGCACGAGCCGTTCCGAAGTGTTTGATTTATCCACGACATACGTCGCACTGCGCGCTCTCGATGCGCATTAGATCATCAGCTCTCCTGTGGTTTAGGTGTATAATTGCTACTCTTGTGGATGAATATGATTTATCGACAATTTAAATTCGACGATTTGATGTTTCAGTGACAGAATAACTCTTTACCTGATCGGAGCAGTTTTGTTATCAATTTGTGCTATAAAAACAATCTAATTAATACAGAAACAAACTGTTTATTGGCTCACACAAAGATGGCTGTACCATATAAGAAACAAAAACTTGGTGAAGCCAGCAGTAAAAATTCTGGCAGACAATTTCAAAATTGGTGGACTGAAATGTACGGTGTAATTGAAAGAAGTGACAAAGCAATATGTGTTATATGTTCTGTGTCAGTGGTATCTAGAACATCATCTGTAAAAAGACACTATGAAACAATTCATAAGGAACTTCTTGGCAAAAGCAGAGATGAACAAAAAGAATATATTTTAAGAGCAATCAAAAACAAAAATCTACAATCGAGTGCTTTAAATAAGTTTGTTAATAGTAATTCCAATTATGTTGCTGCTAGCTTTGAAATAGCCAAAATAATTGCCAAAAATGGAAAACCATTCAGCGATGGAGACTACATCAAGAATGCATTTTTAGAATGCGCACCATTTCTTTTTGAGGATTTTGGAAATAAAGAAAAAATATTCGAACGAATAAAAGAATTGCCTATCGCTCGAAATACAATAAAAGACAGAATCTTGAAGATGGGTAAAAATTTAACATATCAACAAAAAACAGATATAAAATTATGTGATTGGATTTCTATTTGTCTTGATGAAAGCACTGATGTCACTCTCTCGGCTCGATTAGCTATTTTTGTTCGATATTTTGTTGGCAATAAAATAATGGAAGAATTAATAAGTTTGGTATCTTTACCAGAAACTACTAAAGGCACAGATGTTTGCAAAGCAGTTGTAGAGGCTCTTTCTAGAGCAGAAATAAATTTGTCGAAAATCGTTTCAGTAAGTACAGATGGTGCACCCAGTATGATTGGCCAAACAGCAGGATTCGTCAATTTATTTACAAAGTTTGTTGGCCATCCACTGTTAGCATTTCATTGTATAATACACCAGGAAGCGCTGTGTGCAAAGGATGGTCTTAAATCTTTTGAAGATGTGATGAAAATTGTGACTAAGATGGTCAATTATATTGCTGCGCATCCTTTATGCAAAAGAAAATTTGAATCATTATTAAATGAGGTCAATTCGATGTATAATGGATTAACGATGTATAATAACGTTCGTTGGCTTAGTCGCGGCAAAGTACTTCAGCGTTTCGTCGAGTGCTTTGATGAAATTTATATGTTTTTAAGTAACCAGAAAATAATTCAGTATGAAGAATTATCAGATGTTGAGTGGATTTCGAGATTGATGTTCTTTACTGATTTTCGCTCCCATTTGAATGATCTAAATATAAAATTACAAGGCCGTGGCAAAATAATTACTGTTATGTTTGATAATATAAAAGCATTTGAAGCTAAGTTACAAATATTTAAGCGTGATATAATGACCAGAAATTTTAAGTACTTTCCCAACCTAAAAAAATACATGATGGATCTGGAAATCCATGAAAAGCCAGATGTAGGAAAATTAATAGAATCATTTGAAAATGCTTTAGACGCAACAATAGAACAATTTTCAAGAAGGTTTGTTCAGTTTTGACAACTTGAAGAAACTACAAAATTTATTACCCATCCAGACACATATAAGTATCAACAATTAAACTTAACAATGTTTGAATACATGGAATTAGATGATTTCGAAATGGAATTGGTAGATTTTCAGTCGAGTTCGATATGGACACAAAAATTTAAAGACTTAAGAATTGTTTTGGAAGAAATTTAGCGAGATCGATTCGTTGGACCAGTCCAGAGGAATGCCGAAAATGAAGTACTTACAACTTGGCAATCCATCCCGGAAACTTTTTCTTGTCTTAAAAAAATAGCAATGGGCATATTAACAATTTTTTCGTCGACGTATTCCTGTGAATCATTATTTTCTTCAATGAACTTTATTAAATCAGACATAAGAAGTAGACTTACAGACGAAAGTACTACTGCTTGTATTTTATTAAAAGCTACCAGCTATGAACCCGATATAAAATATTTGACATCTAGCATCCAACAACAAAAATCTCACTAATAAGTTTTGAGGTTCACAATTTTTTTCAAGTCTATTTTTTTATTTATTTCTCTTAGTTCGCCATTAATAAGTACTTAATTATTTTCCTCGGTGTATTAATTTTTGTTTTTATTAAAAATCTGAAGTTACACAAACATTTGATGCATTTTTATTTCCATGGCATGTGGCACGCGACATATTATTTTATTGAAAAAAAAATTTTTTTGGCACTCAGTCTCAAAAAGGTTCGCCATCCCTGACCTATTGGGTACCACTGGATTACTTCATACGTCCAACGATGGTCTGTTGCTCGGGCGATATGTACAGCCCACTTCCACTTGAGTCTTTTTGCAACCTCTATAACATCTTCAACCTTTGTTTGGGCTCGTATCCACTCATTACGTTTTCGGTCTCTTCTGGTATAACCTAGCATGCACCTCTCCATGCTGCGTTGTGTTGTTCGGAGCTTTTGTAACATTCGTACCGATAAAGTCCAAGTCTCGCATCCATCCTCGCATCCAGCTCGAGTGAATACCGCAGACCTGAAAACCCATAATCAAGAGTTTCAATTTGAACTCAAAAACAGATTCTCTGCTCTTGAAAATGACCCTAACATCACTAACCTAATTGCAGAGGTAACTGAGGAGATATTGAGCGCGGCAAGTAAAGTTGGGGGCTCACAAGGTCTCCAAAAAACATCTAAATTGTCAGATGAAACGTTGAAACTCATGGAAAAGAGGAGAGAAATGAAAGCCTCATCGCAGATTTCCGATGCAGCTGAATTTTCTAAACTCTGTAAAGTGATCCGCAAAAAGATTCAGAAGGATATCCGTGAATTCAATATGAACCTCGTACAAAAAACAATCGAGACTGGAAGGAGCCTCAAGAAAACGAAACAAAAATTAACAACAAATAAAGAAAACATCACCGCGCTCAAACTCTCGGACAACACGGTTACCAGAAATCGCGACATGTTGCTGAAGAGAGGAGAAGAATTCTTCCACAACCTCTTAAATGAATCCACAGATACATCACAAGACTTCTCTACCCAAACTCAGGAAGATGATGAGGAAGCAGTACCTGACATTCTACCCGAAGAAGTACGAAACGCTATACGCGGTATGAAACCGGGAAAAGCACCAGGTTCTGACGGCCTTTCCATTGACATACTTAAGGAAACGGGAGAAGAAGTAGATAAGATGCTGGAGAAAATCTTTTCATCGTATCTGCAGAAGGCAGATATTCCCGAAGAATGGAAAAATGCCACCATCATCCTACTCCATAAAAAGGGAGATAAAGAAGATCTCAAGAATTACCGACCCATTAGCTTACTACCAGTTCTCTATAAAATCTTTACTAAGATTATCTCCAATAGGTTAAAAACAACCTTTGATGAAACTCAACCCAGAGAACAAGCCGGATTTAGAGGACGTTATAGCACAATGGACCACATTCAGGTAGTAAAGGAAATAATAGAGCGTTGTCAAGAATATCAACTTCCATTATATTTGGCGTTCGTAGATTATGAAAAAGCTTTTGATTCGGTCAAGAAATCCGCTATTATCAGGGCCCTTCTTAATCAGGGAGTTCAAAAACGCTACGTCAATCTCTTCAGTAATATATACAATAACGCGACAGCAACAGTAAATCTCCACCAAAGTACCGATAAATTTCCAATAAGTAAAGGCGTCCGCCAGGGCGATACCATCTCGCCAAAATTATTCAACGCTACCCTGGAGGATGTGTTCAAAAAGCTTGAATGGGAAAATAAAGGAATCTGCGTTAATGGTTCATATCTGAGCCACCTTAGATTTGCAGACGATATTATTACCTTCGCTACACGTCCTGAGGAACTGCAGAGCCAAATACTGGAATTAGCGGAGGCAAGCAAATTAGCAGGTTTAAAAATGAATATTGATACAACAAAATATATGTTAAACCGCTTTGCTGATGCCACAACTATCCAGGTGGACGGTACACAGCTAGAACAAGTCCAACAATATATCTACTTAGGACAAAGTATTACATTTGAAGACTGTACTTTAAATGAAATAAATAGAAGATCAAAACTAGCTTAGAGTTCCTTTGGACGACGAAACTACATCTTCAAGAGCAAGCTCCCAATCTGCCTCAAACGGAGGGTATTTAACCAATGCATCTTACCAGTACTAACAAACAATAATTCTACGATATATTTATTACAGACAAAAAATAGATTAAAATCGAGATACGTCAAAATGACATTTGTATTAAAATTCTTCTTCACTTTTGAATCAAGTCATTTATAATATTCGCATTTTAGTATAAAAAATTGTTTTTTGTTAGTCAAAATTCATTCAAACTGAAAAATTTGACCCAAAATATTGAATTTTCGCCAAATTTGAGGTTCTAAACCAAAAATACGAAAACTCGTAGAAAAAACAATCATTCTGTTGTGATTTTGTATGTATGCTCGTAAACTTGACCGTCAATGGCAGTTTTTTGAGTAAAAGTGTGAAATTTCCGCCTTTCACTAACAAATGTTCTTACATGTATGGCAGATTTTGACTTTTTTATCACATTTACGTGAATGCGTTTCTTCTTCACTTTTGAATCAAGTCATTGATAATATTAGCATTTTAGTATAAAAATTTTTTTTTTTCGTTAGTCAAAATTCATTCAAACTGAAAAATTTGAACCTAAAATATTGAATTTTCGCAAAATTTGAGGATTGGGACGAAAAACAAGAAAAGTCGTAGAACAAACAATCATTCTGTTGTGATTTTGTATGTATGTTCGTAAACTTGACCGTCAATGGCAGTTTTTTGAGTAAAAAGTGTGAAATTTCCGCCTTTCACTAACAAATGTTCTTACATGTATATCTGATTTTGACTTTTTTTTATCACATTTACGTGAATGCATTTCTTCTTCACTTTTGAATCAAGTCATTTATAATATTCGCATTTTAGTATAAAAAATTGTTTTTTCGTTAGTCAAAATTCATTCAAACTGAAAAATTTGAATCTAAAATATTGAATTTTCGCAAAATTTGAGGTTTTAAACTAAAAATACAAAAACTTGTAGAACAAAATTTGAGGATTGGGACGAAAAACAAGAAAAGTCGTAGAACAAACAATCATTCTGTTGTGATTTTGTATGTTTGTTCGTAAACTTGACCCTCAATGGCAGTTTTTTGAGTAAAAGTGTGAAATTTTTACCTTTTACTAACAAATGTTCTTACATGTATGGAAGATTTTGACTTTATTTATCACATTTACGCGAATGCGTTTCTTCTTCACTTTTGAATCAAGTCATTGATAATATTAGCGTTTTAGTATAAAAAATTGTTTATTCGTTAGTCAAAATTCATTCAAACTGAAAAATTTGGACCCAAAATATTGAATTTTCGCAAAATGTGAGGTTTAAAACTAAAAATACAAAAACTCGTAGAACAAAAATCATTCTGTTGTGATTTTGTATGTATTTATTATTATTATTATTACACATGACAAGAAATATACACAATTTGAGAGAAAACAACAGGTAATTTGATTTGGACATATAATTTTAATGGATCTGGGTTTGTTGCCTTTCATTTGTCGTATCCCCAGTAAACTAGGCTTTTGCCTGTATCTCACTGAGGATATTTAGCATGAAAAAATAAATCGATACTTCTTTCCGATTTTCGATAACACGAAAAACCCCGTTGCACGCTCTCATCAACCTGACAAACAGTGACACTTAACTACAACTGGAAACATCTTGCGAAACTCAACTCCTCACACATTATCACTCCAGAAAAACCAAGGATATTCATTCCACAATATACCGCACACAATCATACGAATAAAAATCCAAACAAATCCAAAACAAAAAAAAGAAGAAAAAAAGAAAAACACACAGAAACACAAATACAAAAACAACCAAAATTAAAACAACAAGAAGAGACCCACAATCACGAGCTCACATAAATCCTTTCCACTCGTCATTCATCCTGAAAGCCCAAGTACTCAAAATCCTGTCGCAATAACAACCACGCTCCGATCGAGTGTCTAAATGGTTTTCCTACCTTTACTTTTATTGAAGTCGGCACGCCGTTGTATGTAATGGGAGCCAAATAAGCATATTGCCTTTGGGCAAAAGAGGTTTTAACTCTAGGGATGGTGAACATTCCATTAGTTGCCATGCGTGTCATGTGTGTCTGCTGAGTCTGCATCTTCCCCTCCTCTCGATGGTAGTGCCAGAGAATGGATTTGAGATGTAAATTGGCTATGTTCAGGACCTGATACTCTCTGAAAAGCTCCGTCATGGTATACCGAGCAGGAAGTTTATTGATTATTTTCACAATAAATTTTTGGGAAACCTGTAATATGTGTTTTTGGGTTAAGAGGTGCATCCCCCCCAAACTGATATACCGTAAGAAAGTGCTGACTGACATAAGGCGAAGTATTAACTTTTAAGAATATTTTCACTGAGCACATTCCGAATCATACGGAATATGTATCCTAGTTTTCTGATTTTTGCGCTCAAAGTGTTAATATGGACCTCCCAACGAAGGAACTGGTCAACATAAACTGTATGTTTGTAAACTTGACAGTGAATGGCAGTTTTTTGAATAAAAGTGTGAAATTTCCGCCTTTTACTAACAAATGTTCTTACATGTATGGAAGATTTTGACTTTTTTTATCACATTTACGCGAATGCGTTTCTTCTTCAGTTTTGAATCAAGTCATTGATAATATTAGCGTTTTAGTATAAAAAATTGTTTATTCGTTAGTCAAAATTCATTCAAACTGAAAAATTTGACCCAAAATATTGAATTTTCGCCAAATTTGAGGTTCTAAACCAAAAATACGAAAACTCGTAGAACAAACAATCATTCTGTTGTGATTTTGTATGTATGTTCGTAAACTTGACCGTCAATGGCAGTTTTTTGAGTAAAAATTGTGAAATTTCCGCCTTTCACTAACAAATGTTCTTACATGTATGGCAGATTTTGACTTTTTTTATCACATTTACGTGAATGCATTTCTTCTTCACTTTTCAATCAAGTCATTTATAATATTCGCATTTAAGTATAAAAAATTTTTTTTTGTTAGTCAAAATTCATTAAAACTGAAAAATTTGACCCAAAATATTGAATTTTCGCCAAATTTGAGGTTCTAAACCAAAAATACGAAAACTCGTAGAACAAACAATCATTCTGTTGTGATTTTGTATGTATGTTCGTAAACTTGACCGTCAATGGCAGTTTTTTGAGTAAAAAGTGTGAAATTTTCGCCTTTCACTAACAAATGTTCTTACATGTATGGCAGATTTTGACTTTTTTTATCACATTTACGTGAATGCATTTCTTCTTCACTTTTGAATCAAGTCATTTATAATATTCGCATTTAAGTATAAAAAATTGTTTTTTCGTTAGTCAAAATTCATTCAAACTGAAAAATTTGAACCTAAAATATTGAATTTTCGCAAAATTTGAGGATTGGGACGAAAAACAAGAAAAGTCGTAGAACAAACAATCATTCTGTTGTGATTTTGTATGTTTGTTCGTAAACTTGACCGTCAATGGCAGTTTTTTGAGTAAAAAGTGTGAAATTTCCGCCTTTCACTAACAAATGTTTTTACATGTATGGCTGATTTTGACTTTTTTTATCACATTTACGTGAATGCATTTCTTCTTCACTTTTGAATCAAGTCATTGATAATATTAGCGTTTTAGTATAAAAAATTGTTTATTCGTTAGTCAAAATTCATTCAAACTGAAAAATTTGGACCCAAAGTATTGAATTTTTGCAAAATGTGAGGTTTAAAACTAAAAATACAAAAACTCGTAGAACAAACAATCATTCTGTTGTGATTTTGTATGTATTTATTATTATTATTGTTACACATGACAAGAAATATACACAATTTGAGAAAAAAACAACAGGTAATTTGATTTGGACATATAATTTTAATGGATCTGGGTTTGTTGCCTTTCATTTGTCGTATCCCCAGTAAACTAGGCTTTTGCCTGTATCTCACTAAGGATATTTAGCATGAAAAAATAAATCGATACTTCTTTCCGATTTTCGATAACACAAAAAACCCCGTTGCACGCTCTCATCAACCTGACAAACAGTGACACTTAACTACAACTGGAAACATCTTGCGAAACTCAACTCCTCACACATTATCACTCCAGAAAAAACCAAGAATATTCATTCCACAATATACCGCACACAATCATACGAATAAAAATCCAAACAATTCCAAAACAAAAAAAAGAAAATTACACAGAAACACAAATACAAAAACTACAAGAAGAGACCCACACTCACGAGCTCACATAAATCCTTTCCACTCGTCATTCATCCTGAAAGCCCAAGTACTCAAAATCCTGTCGCAATAACAACCACGCTCCGATCGAGTGTCTAAATGGTTTTCCTACCTTTACTTTTATTGAAGTCGGCACGCCATTGTATGTAATGGGAGCCAAATAAGCATATTGCCTTTGGGCAAAAGAGGTTTTAACTCTAGGGATGGTGAACATTCCATTAGTTGCCATGCGTGTCATGTGTGTCTGCTGAGTCTGCATCTTCCCCTCCTCTCGATGGTAGTGCCAGAGAATGGATTTGAGATGTAAATTGGCTATGTTCAGGACCTGATACTCTCTGAAAATTTCCGTCGTGGGATACCGAGCAGGAAGTTTATTGATTATTTTCACAATAAATTTTTGGGAAACCTGTAATATGTGTTTTTGGGTTAAGAGGTGCATCCCCCCCAAACTGATATACCGTAAGAAAGTGCTGACTGACATAAGGCGAAGTATATACTTTTAAGAATATTTTCACTGAGCACATTTCGAATCATACGGAATATGTATCCTAGTTTTCTGATTTTTGCGCTCAAAGTGTTAATATGGACCTCCCAACGAAGGAACTGGTCAACATAAACTGTATGTTCGTAAACTTGACAGTCAATGGCAGTTTTTTGAGTAAAAGTGTGAAATTTCCGCCTTTTACTAACAAATGTTCTTACATGTATGGAAGATTTTGACTTTTTTTATCACATTTACGCGAATGCGTTTCTTCTTCAGTTTTGAATCAAGTCATTGATAATATTAGCGTTTTAGTATAAAAAATTGTTTATTCGTTAGTCAAAATTCATTCAAACTGAAAAATTTGACCCAAAATATTGAATTTTCGCCAAATTTGAGGTTCTAAACCAAAAATACGAAAACTCGTAGAACAAACAATCATTCTGTTGTGATTTTGTATGTATGTTCGTAAACTAGACCGTCAATGGCAGTTTTTTGAGTAAAAAGTGTGAAATTTCCGCCTTTCACTAACAAATGTTCTTACATGTATGGCAGATTTTGACTTTTTTATCACATTTACGTGAATGCATTTCTTCTTCACTTTTGAATCGAGTCATTTATAATATTCGCATTTTAGTATAAAAATTTTTTTTTTGTTAGTCAAAATTCATTCAAACTGAAAAATTTGACCCAAAATATTGAATTTTCGCCAAATTTGAGGTTCTAAACCAAAAATACGAAAACTCGTAGAACAAACAATCATTCTATTGTGATTTTGTATGTATGTTCGTAAACTTGACCGTCAATGGCAGTTTTTTGAGTAAAAGTGTGAAATTTCCGCCTTTCACTAACAAATGTTCTTATATGTATGGCAGATTTTGACTTTTTTTATCACATTTACGTGAATGCATTTCTTCTTCACTTTTGAATCAAGTCATTTATAATATTCGCATTTTAGTATAAAAAATTGTTTTTTCGTTAGTCAAAATTCATTCAAACTGAAAAATTTGAACCTAAAATATTGAATTTTCGCAAAATTTGAGGATTGGGACGAAAAACAAGAAAAGTCGTAGAACAAACAATCATTCTGTTGTGATTTTGTATGTTTGTTCGTAAACTTGACCGTCAATGGCAGTTTTTTGAGTAAAAGTGTGAAATTTTCACCTTTTACTAACAAATGTTCTTACATGTATGGAAGATTTTGACTTTTTTTATCACATTTACGCGAATGCGTTTCTTCTTCACTTTTGAATCAAGTCATTGATAATATTAGCGTTTTAGTATAAAAAATTGTTTATTCGTTAGTCAAAATTCATTCAAACTGAAAAATTTGGACCCAAAATATTGAATTTTCGCAAAATGTGAGGTTTAAAACTAAAAATACAAAAACTCGTTGAACAAACAATCATTCTGTTGTGATTTTGTATGTATTTATTATTATTATTATTACACATGACAAGAAATATACACAATTTGAGAAAAAACAACAGGTAATTTGATTTGGACATATAAATTTAATGGATCTGGGTATGTTGCCTTTCATTTGTCGTATCCCCAGTAAACTAGGCTTTTGCCTGTATCTCACTGAGGATATTTAGCATGAAAAAATAAATCGATACTTCTTTCCGATTTTCGATAACACAAAAAACCCCGTTGCACGCTCTCATCAACCTGACAAACAGTGACACTCAACTACAACTGGAAACATCTTGCAAAACTCAACTCCTCACACATTATCACTCCAGAAAAACCAAGAATATTCATTCCACAATATACCGCACACAATCATACGAATAATAATCCAAACAAATCCAAAACAATAAAAAGAAGAAAAAAAGAAAAACACACAGAAACACAAATACAAAAACAACCAAAATTAAAACAACAAGAAGAGACCCACAATCACGAGCTCACATAAATCCTTTCCACTCGTCATTCATCCTGAAAGCCCAAGTACTCAAAATCCTGTCGCAATAACAACCACGCTCCGATCGAGTGTCTAAATGGTTTTCCTACCTTTACTTTTATTGAAGTCGGCACGCCATTGTATGTAATGGGAGCCAAATAAGCATATTGCCTTTGGGCAAAAGAGGTTTTAACTCTAGGGATGGTGAACATTCCATTAGTTGCCATGCGTGTCATGTGTGTCTGCTGAGTCTGCATCTTCCCCTCCTCTCGATGGTAGTGCCAGAGAATGGATTTGAGATGTAAATTGGCTATGTTCAGGACCTGATACTCTCTGAAAAGCTCCGTCGTGGGATACCGAGCAGGAAGTTTATTGATTATTTTCACAATAAATTTTTGGGAAACCTGTAATATGTGTTTTTGGGTTAAAAGGTGCATCCCCCCCAAACTGATATACCGTAAGAAAGTGCTGACTGACATAAGGCGAAGTATTTAATTTTAAGAATATTTTCACTGAGCACATTTCGAATCATACGGAATATGTATCCTAGTTTTCTGATTTTTGCGCTCAAAGTGTTAATATGGACCTCCCAACGATGGAACTGGTCAACATTAACTGTATGTTCGTAAACTTGACAGTCAATGGCAGTTTTTTGAGTAAAAGTGTGAAATTTCCGCCTTTTACTAACAAATGTTCTTAAATGTATGGAAGATTTTGACTTTTTTTATCACATTTACGCGAATGCGTTTCTTCTTCAGTTTTGAATCAAGTCATTGATAATATTAGCGTTTTAGTATAAAAAATTGTTTATTCGTTAGTCAAAATTCATTCATACTGAAAAATTTGACCCAAAATATTGAATTTTCGCCAAATTTGAGGTTCTAAACCAAAAATACGAAAACTCGTAGAACAAACAATCATTCTGTTGTGATTTTGTATGTATGTTCGTAAACTTGACCGTCAATGGCAGTTTTTTGAGTAAAAAGTGTGAAATTTTCGCCTTTCACTAACAAATGTTCTTACATGTATGGCAGATTTTGACTTTTTTTATCACATTTACGTGAATGCATTTCTTCTTCACTTTTGAATCAAGTCATTTATAATATTCGCATTTTAGTATAAAAAATTGTTTTTTCGTTAGTCAAAATTCATTCAAACTGAAAAATTTGAACCTGAAATATTGAATTTTCGTAAAATTTGAGGATTGGGACGAAAAACAAGAAAAGTCGTAGAACAAACAATCATTCTGTTGTGATTTTGTATGTATGTTCGTAAACTTGACCGTCAATGGCAGTTTTTTGAGTAAAAGTGTGAAATTTCCGCCTTTCACTAACAAATGTTCTTACATGTATGGCTGATTTTGACTTTTTTTATCACATTTACGTGAATGCATTTCTTCTTCACTTTTGAATCAAGTCATTGATAATATTAGCGTTTTAGTATAAAAAATTGTTTATTCGTTAGTCAAAATTCATTCAAACTGAAAAATTTAGACCCAAAGTATTGAATTTTTGCAAAATGTGAGGTTTAAAACTAAAAATACAAAAACTCGTAGAACAAACAATCATTCTGCTGTGATTTTGTATGTATTTATTATTATTTTTATTACACATGACAAGAAATATACACAATTTGAGAAAATCCCAACAGGTAATTTGATTTGGACATATAATTTTAATGGATCTGGGTTTGTTGCCTTTCATTTGTCGTATTCCCAGTAAACTAGGCTTTTGCCTGTATCTCACTGAGGATATTAAGCATGAAAAAATAAATCGATACTTTTTTCCGATTTTCGATAACACAAAAAACCCCGTTGCACGCTCTCATCAACCTGACAAACAGTGACCCTCAACTACAACTGGAAACATCTTGCGAAACTCAACTCCTCACACATTATCACTCCAGAAAAACCAAGAATATTCATTCCACAATATACCGCACACAATCATACGAATAAAAATCAAAACAAATCCAAAACAAAAAAAAGAAGAAAAAAAGAAAAACACACGGAAACACAAATACAAAAACAACCAAAATTAAAACAACAAGAAGAGACCCACAATCACGAGCTCACATAAATCCTTTCCACTCGTCATTCATCCTGAAAGCCCAAGTACTCAAAATCCTGTCGCAGTTTTTTGAGTAAAAAGTGTGAAATTTCCGCCTTTCACTAACAAATGTTCTTACATGTATGGCTGATTTTGACTTTTTTTTATCACATTTACGTGAATGCATTTCTTCTTCACTTTTGAATCAAGTCATTTATAATATTCGCATTTTAGTATAAAAAATTGTTTTTTGTTAGTCAAAATTCATTCAAACTGAAAAATTTGACCCAAAATATTGAATTTTCGCCAAATTTGAGGTTCTAAACCAAAAATACGAAAACTCGTAGAAAAAACAATCTTTCTGTTGTAATTTTGTATGTATGCTCGTAAACTTGACCGTCAATGGCAGTTTTTTCAGTAAAAGTGTGAAATTTCCGCCTTTCACTAACAAATGTTCTTACATGTATGGCAGATTTTGACTTTTTTTATCACATTTACGTGAATGCATTTCTTCTTCACTTTTGAATCAAGTCATTAATAAAATTCGCATTTTAGTATAAAAAATTGTTTTTCGTTAGTCAAAATTCATTCAAACTGAAAAATTTGAACCTAAAATATTGAATTTTCGCAAAATTTGAGGTTTAAAACTAAAAATACAAAAACTTGTAGAACAAACAATCATTGTGTTGTGATTTTGTATGTATGCTCGTAAACTTGACCGTCAATGGCAGTTTTTTGAGTAAAAGTGTGAAATTTTCACCTTTTACTAACAAATGTTCTTACATGTATGGAAGATTTTGACTCTTTTTATCACATTTACGCGAATGCGTTTCTTCTTCAGTTTTGAATCAAGTCATTGATAATATTAGCGGTTTAGTATAAAAAATTGTTTATTCGTTAGTCAAAATTCATTCAAACTGAAAAATTTGACCCAAAATATTGAATTTTCGCCAAATTTGAGGTTCTAAACCAAAAATACGAAAACTCGTAGAACAAACAATCATTCTGTTGTGATTTTGTATGTATGTTCGTAAACTTGACCGTCAATGGCAGTTTTTTGAGTAAAAGTTTTTTGCAGTTTTTTGAGTAAAAAGTGTGAAATTTCCGCCTTTCACTAACAAATGTTCTTACATGTATGGAAGATTTTGACTTTTTTTATCACATTTACGCGAATGCATTTCTTCTTCACTTTTGAATCAAGTCATTGATAATATTCGCATTTTAGTATAAAAAATTGTTTTTTGTTAGTCAAAATTCATTCAAACTGAAAAATTTGGACCCAAAATATTGAATTTTCGCAAAATTTGAGGATTGGGACGAAAAACAAGAAAAGTCGTAGAACAAACAATCATTCTGTTGTGATTTTGTATGTATGTTCGTAAACTTGACCGTCAATGGCAGTTTTTTGAGTAAAAGTTTTTTGCAGTTTTTTGAGTAAAAAGTGTGAAATTTCCGCCTTTCACTAACAAATGTTCTTACATGTATGGCAGATTTTGACTTTTTTTATCACATTTACGCGAATGCATTTCTTCTTCACTTTTGAATCAAGTCATTGATAATATTAGCATTTTAGTATAAAAAATTGTTTTTTCGTTAGTCAAAATTCATTCAAACTGAAAAATTTGAACCTAAAATATTGAATTTTCGCAAAATTTGAGGATTGGGACGAAAAACAAGAAAAGTCGTAGAACAAACAATCATTCTGTTGTGATTTTGTATGTATGTTCGTAAACTTGACCGTCAATGGCAGTTTTTTGAGTAAAAAGTGTGAAATTTCCGCCTTTCACTAACAAATGTTCTTACATGTATGGCTGATTTTGACTTTATTTTATCACATTTACGTGAATTCATTTCTTCTTCACTTTTGAATCAAGTCATTTATAATATTCGCATTTTAGTATAAAAAATTGTTTTTTGTTAGTCAAAATTCATTCAAACTGAAAAATTTGACCCAAAATATTGAATTTTCGCCAAATTTGAGGTTCTAAACCAAAAATACGAAAACTCGTAGAAAAAACAATCTTTCTGTTGTAATTTTGTATGTATGCTCGTAAACTTGACCGTCAATGGCAGTTTTTTCAGTAAAAGTGTGAAATTTCCGCCTTTCACTAACAAATGTTCTTACATGTATGGCAGATTATGACTTTTTTTATCACATTTACGTGAATGCATTTCTTCTTCACTTTTGAATCAAGTCATTAATAATATTCGCATTTTAGTATAAAAAATTGTTTTTCGTTAGTCAAAATTCATTCAAACTGAAAAATTTGAACCTAAAATATTGAATTTTCGCAAAATTTGAGGTTTAAAACTAAAAATACAAAAACTTGTAGAACAAACAATCATTGTGTTGTGATTTTGTATGTATGCTCGTAAACTTGACCGTCAATGGCAGTTTTTTGAGTAAAAGTGTGAAATTTTCACCTTTTACTAACAAATGTTCTTACATGTATGGAAGATTTTGACTCTTTTTATCACATTTACGCGAATGCGTTTCTTCTTCAGTTTTGAATCAAGTCATTGATAATATTAGCGTTTTAGTATAAAAAATTGTTTATTCGTTAGTCAAAATTCATTCAAACTGAAAAATTTGACCCAAAATATTGAATTTTCGCCAAATTTGAGGTTCTAAACCAAAAATACGAAAACTCGTAGAACAAACAATCATTCTGTTGTGATTTTGTATGTATGTTCGTAAACTTGACCGTCAATGGCAGTTTTTTGAGTAAAAGTTTTTTGCAGTTTTTTGAGTAAAAAGTGTGAAATTTCCGCCTTTCACTAACAAATGTTCTTACATGTATGGCAGATTTTGACTTTTTTTATCACATTTACGCGAATGCATTTCTTCTTCACTTTTGAATCAAGTCATTGATAATATTAGCATTTTAGTATAAAAAATTGTTTTTTCGTTAGTCAAAATTCATTCAAACTGAAAAATTTGAACCTAAAATATTGAATTTTCGCAAAATTTGAGGATTGGGACGAAAAACAAGAAAAGTCGTAGAACAAACAATCATTCTGTTGTGATTTTGTATGTATGTTCGTAAACTTGACCGTCAATGGCAGTTTTTTGAGTAAAAAGTGTGAAATTTCCGCCTTTCACTAACAAATGTTCTTACATGTATGGCTGATTTTGACTTTATTTTATCACATTTACGTGAATTCATTTCTTCTTCACTTTTGAATCAAGTCATTTATAATATTCGCATTTTAGTATAAAAAATTGTTTTTTGTTAGTCAAAATTCATTCAAACTGAAAAATTTGACCCAAAATATTGAATTTTCGCCAAATTTGAGGTTCTAAACCAAAAATACGAAAACTCGTAGAAAAAACAATCTTTCTGTTGTAATTTTGTATGTATGCTCGTAAACTTGACCGTCAATGGCAGTTTTTTCAGTAAAAGTGTGAAATTTCCGCCTTTCACTAACAAATGTTCTTACATGTATGGCAGATTATGACTTTTTTTATCACATTTACGTGAATGCATTTCTTCTTCACTTTTGAATCAAGTCATTAATAATATTCGCATTTTAGTATAAAAAATTGTTTTTCGTTAGTCAAAATTCATTCAAACTGAAAAATTTGAACCTAAAATATTGAATTTTCGCAAAATTTGAGGTTTAAAACTAAAAATACAAAAACTTGTAGAACAAACAATCATTGTGTTGTGATTTTGTATGTATGCTCGTAAACTTGACCGTCAATGGCAGTTTTTTGAGTAAAAGTGTGAAATTTTCACCTTTTACTAACAAATGTTCTTACATGTATGGAAGATTTTGACTCTTTTTATCACATTTACGCGAATGCGTTTCTTCTTCAGTTTTGAATCAAGTCATTGATAATATTAGCGTTTTAGTATAAAAAATTGTTTATTCGTTAGTCAAAATTCATTCAAACTGAAAAATTTGACCCAAAATATTGAATTTTCGCCAAATTTGAGGTTCTAAACCAAAAATACGAAAACTCGTAGAACAAACAATCATTCTGTTGTGATTTTGTATGTATGTTCGTAAACTTGACCGTCAATGGCAGTTTTTTGAGTAAAAGTTTTTTGCAGTTTTTTGAGTAAAAAGTGTGAAATTTCCGCCTTTCACTAACAAATGTTCTTACATGTATGGCAGATTTTGACTTTTTTTATCACATTTACGCGAATGCATTTCTTCTTCACTTTTGAATCAAGTCATTGATAATATTAGCATTTTAGTATAAAAAATTGTTTTTTCGTTAGTCAAAATTCATTCAAACTGAAAAATTTGAACCTAAAATATTGAATTTTCGCAAAATTTGAGGTTTAAAACTAAAAATACAAAAACTTGTAGAACAAACAATCATTGTGTTGTGATTTTGTATGTATGGTCGTAAACTTGACCGTCAATGGCAGTTTTTTGAGTAAAAGTGTGAAATTTTCACCTTTTACTAACAAATGTTCTTACATGTATGGAAGATTTTGCCTTTTTTTATCACATTTACGCGAATGCGTTTCTTCTTCACTTTTGAATCAAGTCATTGATAATATTAGCGTTTTAGTTTAAAAAATTGTTTATTCGTTAGTCAAAATTCATTCAAACTGAAAAATTTGGACCCAAAATATTGAATTTTCGCAAAATGTGAGGTTTAAAACTAAAAATACAAAAACTCGTAGAACAAACAATCATTCTGTTGTGATTTTGTATGTATTTATTATTATTATTATTACACATGACAAGAAATATACACAATTTGAGAAAAAACAACAGGTAATTTGATTTGGACATATAATTTTAATGGATCTGGGTTTGTTGCCTTTCATTTGTCGTATCCCCAGTAAACTAGGCTTTTGCCTGTATCTCACTGAGGATATTTAGCATGAAAAAATAAATCGATACTTCTTTCCGATTTTCGATAACACAAAAAACCCCGTTGCACGCTCTCATCAACCTGACAAACAGTGACACTCAACTACAACTGGAAACATCTTGCGAAACTCAACTCCTCACACATTATCACTCCAGAAAAACCAAGAATATTCATTCCACAATATACCGCACACAATCATACGAATAAAAATCCAAACAAATCCAAAACAAAAAAAAGAAGAAAAAAAGAAAAACACACAGAAACACAAATACAAAAACAACCAAAATTAAAACAACAAGAAGAGACCCACAATCACGAGCTCACATAAATCCTTTCCACTCGTCATTCATCCTGAAAGCCCAAGTACTCAAAATCCTGTCGCAATAACAACCACGCTCCGATCGAGTGTCTAAATGGTTTTCCTACCTTTACTTTTATTGAAGTCGGCACGCCATTGTATGTAATGGGAGCCAAATAAGCATATTGCCTTTGGGCAAAAGAGGTTTTAACTCTAGGGATGGTGAACATTCCATTAGTTGCCATGCGTGTCATGTGTGTCTGCTGAGTCTGCATCTTCCCCTCCTCTCGATGGTAGTGCCAGAGAATGGATTTGAGATGTAAATTGGCTATGTTCAGGACCTGATACTCTCTGAAAAGCTCCGTCGTGGGATACCGAGCAGGAAGTTTATTGATTATTTTCACAATAAATTTTTGGGAAACCTGTAATATGTGTTTTTGGGTTAAGAGGTGCATCCCCCCCAAACTGATATACCGTAAGAAAGTGCTGACTGACATAAGGCGAAGTATTTACTTTTAAGAATATTTTCACTGAGCACATTTCGAATCATACGGAATATGTATCCTAGTTTTCTGATTTTTGCGCTCAAAGTGTTAATATGGACCTCCCAACTAAGGAACTGGTCAACATAAACTGTATGTTCGTAAACTTGACAGTCAATGGCAGTTTTTTGAGTAAAAGTGTGAAATTTCCGCCTTTTACTAACAAATGTTCTTACATGTATGGAAGATTTTGACTTTTTTTATCACATTTACGCGAATGCGTTTCTTCTTCAGTTTTGAATCAAGTCATTGATAATATTAGCGTTTTAGTATAAAAAATTGTTTATTCGTTAGTCAAAATTCATTCAAACTGAAAAATTTGACCCTAAATATTGAATTTTCGCCAAATTTGAGGTTCTAAACCAAAAATACGAAAACTCGTAGAACAAACAATCATTCTGTTGTGATTTTGTATGTATGTTCGTAAACTTGACCGTCAATGGCAGTTTTTTGAGTAAAAAGTGTGAAATTTCCGCCTTTCACTAACAAATGTTCTTACATGTATGGCAGATTTTGACTTTTTTTATCACATTTACGTGAATGCATTTCTTCTTCACTTTTTAATCAAGTCTTTTATAATATTCGCATTTTAGTATAAAAAATTGTTTTTTCGTTAGTCAAAATTCATTCAAACTGAAAAATTTTAACCTAAAATATTGAATTTTCGCAAAATTTGAGGATTGGGACGAAAAACAAGAAAAGTCGTAGAACAAACAATCATTCTGTTGTGATTTTGTATGTTTGTTCGTAAACTTGACCGTCAATGGCAGTTTTTTGAGTAAAAGTGTGAAATTTCCGCCTTTCACTAACAAATGTTCTTACATGTATGGCAGATTTTGACTTTTTTATCACATTTACGTGAATGCATTTCTTCTTCACTTTTGAATCAAGTCATTGATAATATTAGCATTTTAGTATAAAAAATTGTTTTTTCGTTAGTCAAAATTCATTCAAACTGAAAAATTTGAACCTAAAATATTGAATTTTCGCAAAATTTGAGGATTGGGACGAAAAACAAGAAAAGTCGTAGAACAAACAATCATTCTGTTGTGATTTTGTATGTATGTTCGTAAACTTGACCGTCAATGGCAGTTTTTTGAGTAAAAAGTGTGAAATTTCCGCCTTTCACTAACAAATGTTCTTACATGTATGGCTGATTTTGACTTTTTTTATCACATTTACGTGAATGCATTTCTTCTTCACTTTTCAATCAAGTCATTGATAATATTAGCGTTTTAGTATAAAAAATTGTTTATTCGTTAGTCAAAATTCATTCAAACTGAAAAATTTGGACCCAAAGTATTGAATTTTTGCAAAATGTGAGGTTTAAAACTAAAAATACAAAAACTCGTAGAACAAACAATCATTCTGTTGTGATTTTGTATGTATTTATTATTATTATTATTACACATGACAAGAAATATACACAATTTGAGAAAAAAACAACAGGTAATTTGATTTGGACACATAATTTTAATGGATCTGGGTTTGTTGCCTTTCATTTGTCGTATCCCCAGTAAACTAGGCTTTTCCCTGTATCTCACTGAGGATATTTAGCATGAAAAAATAAATCGATACTTCTTTCCGATTTTCGATAACACAAAAAACCCCGTTGCACGCTCTCATCAACCTGACAAACAGTGACCCTCAACTACAACTGGAAACATCTTGCGAAACTCAACTCCTCACACATTACCACTCCAGAAAAACCAAGAATATTCATTCCACAATATACCGCACACAATCATACGAATAAAAATCAAAACAAATCCAAAACAAAAAAAAAATGAAAAAAAGAAAAACACACAGAAACACAAATACCAAAACAACCAAAATTAAAACAACAAGAAGAGACCCACAATCACGAGCTCACATTAATCCTTTCCACTCGTCATTCATCCTGAAAGCCCAAGTACTCGAAATCCTGTCGCAGTTTTTTGAGTAAAAAGTGTGAAATTTCCGCCTTTCACTAACAAATGTTCTTACATGTATGGCTGATTTTGACTTTTTTTTATCACATTTACGTGAATGCATTTCTTCTTCACTTTTGAATCAAGTCATTTATAATATTCGCATTTTAGTATAAAAAATTGTTTTTTGTTAGTCAAAATTCATTCAAACTGAAAAATTTGACCCAAAATATTGAATTTTCGCCAAATTTGAGGTTCTAAACCAAAAATACGAAAACTCGTAGAAAAAACAATCATTCTGTTGTAATTTTGTATGTATGCTCGTAAACTTGACCGTCAATGGCAGTTTTTTGAGTAAAAGTGTGAAATTTCCGCCTTTCACTAACAAATGTTCTTACATGTATGGCAGATTTTGACTTTTTTATCACATTTACGTGAATGCGTTTCTTCTTCACTTTTGAATCAAGTCATTGATAATATTAGCATTTTAGTATAAAAATTTTTTTTTTTCGTTAGTCAAAATTCATTCAAACTGAAAAATTTGAACCTAAAATATTGAATTTTCGCAAAATTTGAGGATTGGGACGAAAAACAAGAAAAGTCGTAGAACAAACAATCATTCTGTTGTGATTTTGTATGTATGTTCGTAAACTTGACCGTCAATGGCAGTTTTTTGAGTAAAAAGTGTGAAATTTCCGCCTTTCACTAACAAATGTTCTTACATGTATATCTGATTTTGACTTCTTTTTATCACATTTACGTGAATGCATTTCTTCTTCACTTTTGAATCAAGTCATTTATAATATTCGCATTTTAGTATAAAAAATTGTTTTTTCGTTAGTCAAAATTCATTCAAACTGAAAAATTTGAATCTAAAATATTGAATTTTCGCAAAATTTGAGGTTTTAAACTAAAAATACAAAAACTTGTAGAACAAAATTTGAGGATTGGGACGAAAAACAAGAAAAGTCGTAGAACAAACAATCATTCTGTTGTGATTTTGTATGTTTGTTCGTAAACTTGACCCTCAATGGCAGTTTTTTGAGTAAAAGTGTGAAATTTTTACCTTTTACTAACAAATGTTCTTACATGTATGGAAGATTTTGACTTTATTTATCACATTTACGCGAATGCGTTTCTTCTTCACTTTTGAATCAAGTCATTGATAATATTAGCGTTTTAGTATAAAAAATTGTTTATTCGTTAGTCAAAATTCATTCAAACTGAAAAATTTGGACCCAAAATATTGAATTTTCGCAAAATGTGAGGTTTAAAACTAAAAATACAAAAACTCGTAGAACAAAAAATCATTCTGTTGTGATTTTGTATGTATTTATTATTATTATTATTACACATGACAAGAAATATACACAATTTGAGAGAAAACAACAGGTAATTTGATTTGGACATATAATTTTAATGGATCTGGGTTTGTTGCCTTTCATTTGTCGTATCCCCAGTAAACTAGGCTTTTGCCTGTATCTCACTGAGGATATTTAGCATGAAAAAATAAATCGATACTTCTTTCCGATTTTCGATAACACGAAAAACCCCGTTGCACGCTCTCATCAACCTGACAAACAGTGACACTTAACTACAACTGGAAACATCTTGCGAAACTCAACTCCTCACACATTATCACTCCAGAAAAACCAAGGATATTCATTCCACAATATACCGCACACAATCATACGAATAAAAATCCAAACAAATCCAAAACAAAAAAAAGAAGAAAAAAAGAAAAACACACAGAAACACAAATACAAAAACAACCAAAATTAAAACAACAAGAAGAGACCCACAATCACGAGCTCACATAAATCCTTTCCACTCGTCATTCATCCTGAAAGCCCAAGTACTCAAAATCCTGTCGCAATAACAACCACGCTCCGATCGAGTGTCTAAATGGTTTTCCTACCTTTACTTTTATTGAAGTCGGCACGCCATTGTATGTAATGGGAGCCAAATAAGCATATTGCCTTTGGGCAAAAGAGGTTTTAACTCTAGGGATGGTGAACATTCCATTAGTTGCCATGCGTGTCATGTGTGTCTGCTGAGTCTGCATCTTCCCCTCCTCTCGATGGTAGTGCCAGAGAATGGATTTGAGATGTAAATTGGCTATGTTCAGGACCTGATACTCTCTGAAAAGCTCCGTCATGGTATACCGAGCAGGAAGTTTATTGATTATTTTCACAATAAATTTTTGGGAAACCTGTAATATGTGTTTTTGGGTTAAGAGGTGCATCCCCCCCAAACTGATATACCGTAAGAAAGTGCTGACTGACATAAGGCGAAGTATTAACTTTTAAGAATATTTTCACTGAGCACATTCCGAATCATACGGAATATGTATCCTAGTTTTCTGATTTTTGCGCTCAAAGTGTTAATATGGACCTCCCAACGAAGGAACTGGTCAACATAAACTGTATGTTTGTAAACTTGACAGTGAATGGCAGTTTTTTGAATAAAAGTGTGAAATTTCCGCCTTTTACTAACAAATGTTCTTACATGTATGGAAGATTTTGACTTTTTTTATCACATTTACGCGAATGCGTTTCTTCTTCAGTTTTGAATCAAGTCATTGATAATATTAGCGTTTTAGTATAAAAAATTGTTTATTCGTTAGTCAAAATTCATTCAAACTGAAAAATTTGACCCAAAATATTGAATTTTCGCCAAATTTGAGGTTCTAAACCAAAAATACGAAAACTCGTAGAACAAACAATCATTCTGTTGTGATTTTGTATGTATGTTCGTAAACTTGACCGTCAATGGCAGTTTTTTGAGTAAAAATTGTGAAATTTCCGCCTTTCACTAACAAATGTTCTTACATGTATGGCAGATTTTGACTTTTTTTATCACATTTACGTGAATGCATTTCTTCTTCACTTTTCAATCAAGTCATTTATAATATTCGCATTTAAGTATAAAAAATTTTTTTTTGTTAGTCAAAATTCATTAAAACTGAAAAATTTGACCCAAAATATTGAATTTTCGCCAAATTTGAGGTTCTAAACCAAAAATACGAAAACTCGTAGAACAAACAATCATTCTGTTGTGATTTTGTATGTATGTTCGTAAACTTGACCGTCAATGGCAGTTTTTTGAGTAAAAGTGTGAAATTTCCGCCTTTCACTAACAAATGTTCTTATATGTATGGCAGATTTTGACTTTTTTTATCACATTTACGTGAATGCATTTCTTCTTCACTTTTGAATCAAGTCATTTATAATATTCGCATTTTAGTATAAAAAATTGTTTTTTCGTTAGTCAAAATTCATTCAAACTGAAAAATTTGAACCTAAAATATTGAATTTTCGCAAAATTTGAGGATTGGGACGAAAAACAAGAAAAGTCGTAGAACAAACAATCATTCTGTTGTGATTTTGTATGTTTGTTCGTAAACTTGACCGTCAATGGCAGTTTTTTGAGTAAAAAGTGTGAAATTTCCGCCTTTCACTAACAAATGTTTTTACATGTATGGCTGATTTTGACTTTTTTTATCACATTTACGTGAATGCATTTCTTCTTCACTTTTGAATCAAGTCATTGATAATATTAGCGTTTTAGTATAAAAAATTGTTTATTCGTTAGTCAAAATTCATTCAAACTGAAAAATTTGGACCCAAAGTATTGAATTTTTGCAAAATGTGAGGTTTAAAACTAAAAATACAAAAACTCGTAGAACAAACAATCATTCTGTTGTGATTTTGTATGTATTTATTATTATTATTGTTACACATGACAAGAAATATACACAATTTGAGAAAAAAACAACAGGTTATTTGATTTGGACATATAATTTTAATGGATCTGGGTTTGTTGCCTTTCATTTGTCGTATCCCCAGTAAACTAGGCTTTTGCCTGTATCTCACTAAGGATATTTAGCATGAAAAAATAAATCGATACTTCTTTCCGATTTTCGATAACACAAAAAACCCCGTTGCACGCTCTCATCAACCTGACAAACAGTGACCCTCAACTACAACTGGAAACATCTTGCGAAACTCAACTCCTCACACATTATCACTCCAGAAAAACCAAGAATATTCATTCCACAATATACCGCACACAATCATACGAATAAAAATCAAAACAAATCCAAAACAAAAAAAAGAAGAAAAAAAGAAAAACACACGGAAACACAAATACAAAAACAACCAAAATTAAAACAACAAGAAGAGACCCACAATCACGAGCTCACATAAATCCTTTCCACTCGTCATTCATCCTGAAAGCCCAAGTACTCAAAATCCTGTCGCAGTTTTTTGAGTAAAAAGTGTGAAATTTCCGCCTTTCACTAACAAATGTTCTTACATGTATGGCTGATTTTGACTTTTTTTTATCACATTTACGTGAATGCATTTCTTCTTCACTTTTGAATCAAGTCATTTATAATATTCGCATTTTAGTATAAAAAATTGTTTTTTGTTAGTCAAAATTCATTCAAACTGAAAAATTTGACCCAAAATATTGAATTTTCGCCAAATTTGAGGTTCTAAACCAAAAATACGAAAACTCGTAGAAAAAACAATCTTTCTGTTGTAATTTTGTATGTATGCTCGTAAACTTGACCGTCAATGGCAGTTTTTTCAGTAAAAGTGTGAAATTTCCGCCTTTCACTAACAAATGTTCTTACATGTATGGCAGATTTTGACTTTTTTTATCACATTTACGTGAATGCATTTCTTCTTCACTTTTGAATCAAGTCATTAATAAAATTCGCATTTTAGTATAAAAAATTGTTTTTCGTTAGTCAAAATTCATTCAAACTGAAAAATTTGAACCTAAAATATTGAATTTTCGCAAAATTTGAGGTTTAAAACTAAAAATACAAAAACTTGTAGAACAAACAATCATTGTGTTGTGATTTTGTATGTATGCTCGTAAACTTGACCGTCAATGGCAGTTTTTTGAGTAAAAGTGTGAAATTTTCACCTTTTACTAACAAATGTTCTTACATGTATGGAAGATTTTGACTCTTTTTATCACATTTACGCGAATGCGTTTCTTCTTCAGTTTTGAATCAAGTCATTGATAATATTAGCGGTTTAGTATAAAAAATTGTTTATTCGTTAGTCAAAATTCATTCAAACTGAAAAATTTGACCCAAAATATTGAATTTTCGCCAAATTTGAGGTTCTAAACCAAAAATACGAAAACTCGTAGAACAAACAATCATTCTGTTGTGATTTTGTATGTATGTTCGTAAACTTGACCGTCAATGGCAGTTTTTTGAGTAAAAGTTTTTTGCAGTTTTTGAGTAAAAAGTGTGAAATTTCCGCCTTTCACTAACAAATGTTCTTACATGTATGGAAGATTTTGACTTTTTTTATCACATTTACGCGAATGCATTTCTTCTTCACTTTTGAATCAAGTCATTGATAATATTCGCATTTTAGTATAAAAAATTGTTTTTTGTTAGTCAAAATTCATTCAAACTGAAAAATTTGGACCCAAAATATTGAATTTTCGCAAAATTTGAGGATTGGGACGAAAAACAAGAAAAGTCGTAGAACAAACAATCATTCTGTTGTGATTTTGTATGTATGTTCGTAAACTTGACCGTCAATGGCAGTTTTTTGAGTAAAAGTTTTTTGCAGTTTTTTGAGTAAAAAGTGTGAAATTTCCGCCTTTCACTAACAAATGTTCTTACATGTATGGCAGATTTTGACTTTTTTTATCACATTTACGCGAATGCATTTCTTCTTCACTTTTGAATCAAGTCATTGATAATATTAGCATTTTAGTATAAAAAATTGTTTTTTCGTTAGTCAAAATTCATTCAAACTGAAAAATTTGAACCTAAAATATTGAATTTTCGCAAAATTTGAGGATTGGGACGAAAAACAAGAAAAGTCGTAGAACAAACAATCATTCTGTTGTGATTTTGTATGTATGTTCGTAAACTTGACCGTCAATGGCAGTTTTTTGAGTAAAAAGTGTGAAATTTCCGCCTTTCACTAACAAATGTTCTTACATGTATGGCTGATTTTGACTTTATTTTATCACATTTACGTGAATTCATTTCTTCTTCACTTTTGAATCAAGTCATTTATAATATTCGCATTTTAGTATAAAAAATTGTTTTTTGTTAGTCAAAATTCATTCAAACTGAAAAATTTGACCCAAAATATTGAATTTTCGCCAAATTTGAGGTTCTAAACCAAAAATACGAAAACTCGTAGAAAAAACAATCTTTCTGTTGTAATTTTGTATGTATGCTCGTAAACTTGACCGTCAATGGCAGTTTTTTCAGTAAAAGTGTGAAATTTCCGCCTTTCACTAACAAATGTTCTTACATGTATGGCAGATTATGACTTTTTTTATCACATTTACGTGAATGCATTTCTTCTTCACTTTTGAATCAAGTCATTAATAATATTCGCATTTTAGTATAAAAAATTGTTTTTCGTTAGTCAAAATTCATTCAAACTGAAAAATTTGAACCTAAAATATTGAATTTTCGCAAAATTTGAGGTTTAAAACTAAAAATACAAAAACTTGTAGAACAAACAATCATTGTGTTGTGATTTTGTATGTATGCTCGTAAACTTGACCGTCAATGGCAGTTTTTTGAGTAAAAGTGTGAAATTTTCACCTTTTACTAACAAATGTTCTTACATGTATGGAAGATTTTGACTCTTTTTATCACATTTACGCGAATGCGTTTCTTCTTCAGTTTTGAATCAAGTCATTGATAATATTAGCGTTTTAGTATAAAAAATTGTTTATTCGTTAGTCAAAATTCATTCAAACTGAAAAATTTGACCCAAAATATTGAATTTTCGCCAAATTTGAGGTTCTAAACCAAAAATACGAAAACTCGTAGAACAAACAATCATTCTGTTGTGATTTTGTATGTATGTTCGTAAACTTGACCGTCAATGGCAGTTTTTTGAGTAAAAGTTTTTTGCAGTTTTTTGAGTAAAAAGTGTGAAATTTCCGCCTTTCACTAACAAATGTTCTTACATGTATGGCAGATTTTGACTTTTTTTATCACATTTACGCGAATGCATTTCTTCTTCACTTTTGAATCAAGTCATTGATAATATTAGCATTTTAGTATAAAAAATTGTTTTTTCGTTAGTCAAAATTCATTCAAACTGAAAAATTTGAACCTAAAATATTGAATTTTCGCAAAATTTGAGGATTGGGACGAAAAACAAGAAAAGTCGTAGAACAAACAATCATTCTGTTGTGATTTTGTATGTATGTTCGTAAACTTGACCGTCAATGGCAGTTTTTTGAGTAAAAAGTGTGAAATTTCCGCCTTTCACTAACAAATGTTCTTACATGTATAGCTGATTTTGACTTTTTTTTATCACATTTACGTGAATGCATTTCTTCTTCACTTTTGAATCAAGTCATTTATAATATTCGCATTTAAGTATTAAAAATTGTTTTTTCGTTAGTCAAAATTCATTCAAACTGAAAAATTTGAACCTAAAATATTGAATTTTCGCAAAATTTGAGGTTTAAAACTAAAAATACAAAAACTTGTAGAACAAACAATCATTGTGTTGTGATTTTGTATGTATGGTCGTAAACTTGACCGTCAATGGCAGTTTTTTGAGTAAAAGTGTGAAATTTTCACCTTTTACTAACAAATGTTCTTACATGTATGGAAGATTTTGCCTTTTTTTATCACATTTACGCGAATGCGTTTCTTCTTCACTTTTGAATCAAGTCATTGATAATATTAGCGTTTTAGTTTAAAAAATTGTTTATTCGTTAGTCAAAATTCATTCAAACTGAAAAATTTGGACCCAAAATATTGAATTTTCGCAAAATGTGAGGTTTAAAACTAAAAATACAAAAACTCGTAGAACAAACAATCATTCTGTTGTGATTTTGTATGTATTTATTATTATTATTATTACACATGACAAGAAATATACACAATTTGAGAAAAAACAACAGGTAATTTGATTTGGACATATAATTTTAATGGATCTGGGTTTGTTGCCTTTCATTTGTCGTATCCCCAGTAAACTAGGCTTTTGCCTGTATCTCACTGAGGATATTTAGCATGAAAAAATAAATCGATACTTCTTTCCGATTTTCGATAACACAAAAAACCCCGTTGCACGCTCTCATCAACCTGACAAACAGTGACACTCAACTACAACTGGAAACATCTTGCGAAACTCAACTCCTCACACATTATCACTCCAGAAAAACCAAGAATATTCATTCCACAATATACCGCACACAATCATACGAATAAAAATCCAAACAAATCCAAAACAAAAAAAAGAAGAAAAAAAGAAAAACACACAGAAACACAAATACAAAAACAACCAAAATTAAAACAACAAGAAGAGACCCACAATCACGAGCTCACATAAATCCTTTCCACTCGTCATTCATCCTGAAAGCCCAAGTACTCAAAATCCTGTCGCAATAACAACCACGCTCCGATCGAGTGTCTAAATGGTTTTCCTACCTTTACTTTTATTGAAGTCGGCACGCCATTGTATGTAATGGGAGCCAAATAAGCATATTGCCTTTGGGCAAAAGAGGTTTTAACTCTAGGGATGGTGAACATTCCATTAGTTGCCATGCGTGTCATGTGTGTCTGCTGAGTCTGCATCTTCCCCTCCTCTCGATGGTAGTGCCAGAGAATGGATTTGAGATGTAAATTGGCTATGTTCAGGACCTGATACTCTCTGAAAAGCTCCGTCGTGGGATACCGAGCAGGAAGTTTATTGATTATTTTCACAATAAATTTTTGGGAAACCTGTAATATGTGTTTTTGGGTTAAGAGGTGCATCCCCCCCAAACTGATATACCGTAAGAAAGTGCTGACTGACATAAGGCGAAGTATTTACTTTTAAGAATATTTTCACTGAGCACATTTCGAATCATACGGAATATGTATCCTAGTTTTCTGATTTTTGCGCTCAAAGTGTTAATATGGACCTCCCAACTAAGGAACTGGTCAACATAAACTGTATGTTCGTAAACTTGACAGTCAATGGCAGTTTTTTGAGTAAAAGTGTGAAATTTCCGCCTTTTACTAACAAATGTTCTTACATGTATGGAAGATTTTGACTTTTTTTATCACATTTACGCGAATGCGTTTCTTCTTCAGTTTTGAATCAAGTCATTGATAATATTAGCGTTTTAGTATAAAAAATTGTTTATTCGTTAGTCAAAATTCATTCAAACTGAAAAATTTGACCCTAAATATTGAATTTTCGCCAAATTTGAGGTTCTAAACCAAAAATACGAAAACTCGTAGAACAAACAATCATTCTGTTGTGATTTTGTATGTATGTTCGTAAACTTGACCGTCAATGGCAGTTTTTTGAGTAAAAAGTGTGAAATTTCCGCCTTTCACTAACAAATGTTCTTACATGTATGGCAGATTTTGACTTTTTTTATCACATTTACGTGAATGCATTTCTTCTTCACTTTTTCATCAAGTCTTTTATAATATTCGCATTTTAGTATAAAAAATTGTTTTTTCGTTAGTCAAAATTCATTCAAACTGAAAAATTTTAACCTAAAATATTGAATTTTCGCAAAATTTGAGGATTGGGACGAAAAACAAGAAAAGTCGTAGAACAAACAATCATTCTGTTGTGATTTTGTATGTTTGTTCGTAAACTTGACCGTCAATGGCAGTTTTTTGAGTAAAAGTGTGAAATTTCCGCCTTTCACTAACAAATGTTCTTACATGTATGGCAGATTTTGACTTTTTTATCACATTTACGTGAATGCATTTCTTCTTCACTTTTGAATCAAGTCATTGATAATATTAGCATTTTAGTATAAAAAATTGTTTTTTCGTTAGTCAAAATTCATTCAAACTGAAAAATTTGAACCTAAAATATTGAATTTTCGCAAAATTTGAGGATTGGGACGAAAAACAAGAAAAGTCGTAGAACAAACAATCATTCTGTTGTGATTTTGTATGTATGTTCGTAAACTTGACCGTCAATGGCAGTTTTTTGAGTAAAAAGTGTGAAATTTCCGCCTTTCACTAACAAATGTTCTTACATGTATGGCTGATTTTGACTTTTTTTATCACATTTACGTGAATGCATTTCTTCTTCACTTTTCAATCAAGTCATTGATAATATTAGCGTTTTAGTATAAAAAATTGTTTATTCGTTAGTCAAAATTCATTCAAACTGAAAAATTTGGACCCAAAGTATTGAATTTTTGCAAAATGTGAGGTTTAAAACTAAAAATACAAAAACTCGTAGAACAAACAATCATTCTGTTGTGATTTTGTATGTATTTATTATTATTATTATTACACATGACAAGAAATATACACAATTTGAGAAAAAAACAACAGGTAATTTGATTTGGACACATAATTTTAATGGATCTGGGTTTGTTGCCTTTCATTTGTCGTATCCCCAGTAAACTAGGCTTTTCCCTGTATCTCACTGAGGATATTTAGCATGAAAAAATAAATCGATACTTCTTTCCGATTTTCGATAACACAAAAAACCCCGTTGCACGCTCTCATCAACCTGACAAACAGTGACCCTCAACTACAACTGGAAACATCTTGCGAAACTCAACTCCTCACACATTACCACTCCAGAAAAACCAAGAATATTCATTCCACAATATACCGCACACAATCATACGAATAAAAATCAAAACAAATCCAAAACAAAAAAAAAATGAAAAAAAGAAAAACACACAGAAACACAAATACCAAAACAACCAAAATTAAAACAACAAGAAGAGACCCACAATCACGAGCTCACATTAATCCTTTCCACTCGTCATTCATCCTGAAAGCCCAAGTACTCGAAATCCTGTCGCAGTTTTTTGAGTAAAAAGTGTGAAATTTCCGCCTTTCACTAACAAATGTTCTTACATGTATGGCTGATTTTGACTTTTTTTTATCACATTTACGTGAATGCATTTCTTCTTCACTTTTGAATCAAGTCATTTATAATATTCGCATTTTAGTATAAAAAATTGTTTTTTGTTAGTCAAAATTCATTCAAACTGAAAAATTTGACCCAAAATATTGAATTTTCGCCAAATTTGAGGTTCTAAACCAAAAATACGAAAACTCGTAGAAAAAACAATCATTCTGTTGTAATTTTGTATGTATGCTCGTAAACTTGACCGTCAATGGCAGTTTTTTGAGTAAAAGTGTGAAATTTCCGCCTTTCACTAACAAATGTTCTTACATGTATGGCAGATTTTGACTTTTTTATCACATTTACGTGAATGCGTTTCTTCTTCACTTTTGAATCAAGTCATTGATAATATTAGCATTTTAGTATAAAAATTTTTTTTTTTCGTTAGTCAAAATTCATTCAAACTGAAAAATTTGAACCTAAAATATTGAATTTTCGCAAAATTTGAGGATTGGGACGAAAAACAAGAAAAGTCGTAGAACAAACAATCATTCTGTTGTGATTTTGTATGTATGTTCGTAAACTTGACCGTCAATGGCAGTTTTTTGAGTAAAAAGTGTGAAATTTCCGCCTTTCACTAACAAATGTTCTTACATGTATATCTGATTTTGACTTCTTTTTATCACATTTACGTGAATGCATTTCTTCTTCACTTTTGAATCAAGTCATTTATAATATTCGCATTTTAGTATAAAAAATTGTTTTTTCGTTAGTCAAAATTCATTCAAACTGAAAAATTTGAATCTAAAATATTGAATTTTCGCAAAATTTGAGGTTTTAAACTAAAAATACAAAAACTTGTAGAACAAAATTTGAGGATTGGGACGAAAAACAAGAAAAGTCGTAGAACAAACAATCATTCTGTTGTGATTTTGTATGTTTGTTCGTAAACTTGACCCTCAATGGCAGTTTTTTGAGTAAAAGTGTGAAATTTTTACCTTTTACTAACAAATGTTCTTACATGTATGGAAGATTTTGACTTTATTTATCACATTTACGCGAATGCGTTTCTTCTTCACTTTTGAATCAAGTCATTGATAATATTAGCGTTTTAGTATAAAAAATTGTTTATTCGTTAGTCAAAATTCATTCAAACTGAAAAATTTGGACCCAAAATATTGAATTTTCGCAAAATGTGAGGTTTAAAACTAAAAATACAAAAACTCGTAGAACAAAAAATCATTCTGTTGTGATTTTGTATGTATTTATTATTATTATTATTACACATGACAAGAAATATACACAATTTGAGAGAAAACAACAGGTAATTTGATTTGGACATATAATTTTAATGGATCTGGGTTTGTTGCCTTTCATTTGTCGTATCCCCAGTAAACTAGGCTTTTGCCTGTATCTCACTGAGGATATTTAGCATGAAAAAATAAATCGATACTTCTTTCCGATTTTCGATAACACGAAAAACCCCGTTGCACGCTCTCATCAACCTGACAAACAGTGACACTTAACTACAACTGGAAACATCTTGCGAAACTCAACTCCTCACACATTATCACTCCAGAAAAACCAAGGATATTCATTCCACAATATACCGCACACAATCATACGAATAAAAATCCAAACAAATCCAAAACAAAAAAAAGAAGAAAAAAAGAAAAACACACAGAAACACAAATACAAAAACAACCAAAATTAAAACAACAAGAAGAGACCCACAATCACGAGCTCACATAAATCCTTTCCACTCGTCATTCATCCTGAAAGCCCAAGTACTCAAAATCCTGTCGCAATAACAACCACGCTCCGATCGAGTGTCTAAATGGTTTTCCTACCTTTACTTTTATTGAAGTCGGCACGCCATTGTATGTAATGGGAGCCAAATAAGCATATTGCCTTTGGGCAAAAGAGGTTTTAACTCTAGGGATGGTGAACATTCCATTAGTTGCCATGCGTGTCATGTGTGTCTGCTGAGTCTGCATCTTCCCCTCCTCTCGATGGTAGTGCCAGAGAATGGATTTGAGATGTAAATTGGCTATGTTCAGGACCTGATACTCTCTGAAAAGCTCCGTCGTGGGATACCGAGCAGGAAGTTTATTGATTATTTTCACAATAAATTTTTGGGAAACCTGTAATATGTGTTTTTGGGTTAAGAGGTGCATCCCCCCCAAACTGATATACCGTAAGAAAGTGCTGACTGACATAAGGCGAAGTATTTACTTTTAAGAATATTTTCACTGAGCACATTTCGAATCATACGGAATATGTATCCTAGTTTTCTGATTTTTGCGCTCAAAGTGTTAATATGGACCTCCCAACTAAGGAACTGGTCAACATAAACTGTATGTTCGTAAACTTGACAGTCAATGGCAGTTTTTTGAGTAAAAGTGTGAAATTTCCGCCTTTTACTAACAAATGTTCTTACATGTATGGAAGATTTTGACTTTTTTTATCACATTTACGCGAATGCGTTTCTTCTTCAGTTTTGAATCAAGTCATTGATAATATTAGCGTTTTAGTATAAAAAATTGTTTATTCGTTAGTCAAAATTCATTCAAACTGAAAAATTTGACCCTAAATATTGAATTTTTGCCAAATTTGAGGTTCTTAACCAAAAATACGAAAACTCGTAGAACAAACAATCATTCTGTTGTGATTTTGTATGTATGTTCGTAAACTTGACCGTCAATGGCAGTTTTTTGAGTAAAAAGTGTGAAATTTCCGCCTTTCACTAACAAATGTTCTTACATGTATGGCAGATTTTGACTTTTTTTATCACATTTACGTGAATGCATTTCTTCTTCACTTTTTAATCAAGTCTTTTATAATATTCGCATTTTAGTATAAAAAATTGTTTTTTCGTTAGTCAAAATTCATTCAAACTGAAAAATTTGAACCTAAAATATTGAATTTTCGCAAAATTTGAGGATTGGGACGAAAAACAAGAAAAGTCGTAGAACAAACAATCATTCTGTTGTAATTTTGTATGTATGTTCGTAAACTTGACCGTCAATGGCAGTTTTTTGAGTAAAAAGTGTGAAATTTCCGCCTTTCACTAACAAATGTTCTTACATGTATGGCTGATTTTGACTTTTTTTATCACATTTACGTGAATGCATTTCTTCTTCACTTTTCAATCAAGTCATTGATAATATTAGCGTTTTAGTATAAAAAATTGTTTATTCGTTAGTCAAAATTCATTCAAACTGAAAAATTTGGACCCAAAGTATTGAATTTTTGCAAAATGTGAGGTTTAAAACTAAAAATACAAAAACTCGTAGAACAAACAATCATTCTGTTGTGATTTTGTATGTATTTATTATTATTATTATTACACATGACAAGAAATATACACAATTTGAGAAAAAAACAACAGGTAATTTGATTTGGACACATAATTTTAATGGATCTGGGTTTGTTGCCTTTCATTTGTCGTATCCTCAGTAAACTAGGCTTTTCCCTGTATCTCACTGAGGATATTTAGCATGAAAAAATAAATCGATACTTCTTTCCGATTTTCGATAACACAAAAAACCCCGTTGCACGCTCTCATCAACCTGACAAACAGTGACCCTCAACTACAACTGGAAACATCTTGCGAAACTCAACTCCTCACACATTACCACTCCAGAAAAACCAAGAATATTCATTCCACAATATACCGCACACAATCATACGAATAAAAATCAAAACAAATCCAAAACAAAAAAAAAATGAAAAAAAGAAAAACACACAGAAACACAAATACCAAAACAACCAAAATTAAAACAACAAGAAGAGACCCACAATCACGAGCTCACATTAATCCTTTCCACTCGTCATTCATCCTGAAAGCCCAAGTACTCGAAATCCTGTCGCAGTTTTTTGAGTAAAAAGTGTGAAATTTCCGCCTTTCACTAACAAATGTTCTTACATGTATGGCTGATTTTGACTTTTTTTTATCACATTTACGTGAATGCATTTCTTCTTCACTTTTGAATCAAGTCATTTATAATATTCGCATTTTAGTATAAAAAATTGTTTTTTGTTAGTCAAAATTCATTCAAACTGAAAAATTTGACCCAAAATATTGAATTTTCGCCAAATTTGAGGTTCTAAACCAAAAATACGAAAACTCGTAGAAAAAACAATCATTCTGTTGTAATTTTGTATGTATGCTCGTAAACTTGACCGTCAATGGCAGTTTTTTGAGTAAAAGTGTGAAATTTCCGCCTTTCACTAACAAATGTTCTTACATGTATGGCAGATTTTGACTTTTTTATCACATTTACGTGAATGCGTTTCTTCTTCACTTTTGAATCAAGTCATTGATAATATTAGCATTTTAGTATAAAAATTTTTTTTTTTCGTTAGTCAAAATTCATTCAAACTGAAAAATTTGAACCTAAAATATTGAATTTTCGCAAAATTTGAGGATTGGGACGAAAAACAAGAAAAGTCGTAGAACAAACAATCATTCTGTTGTGATTTTGTATGTATGTTCGTAAACTTGACCGTCAATGGCAGTTTTTTGAGTAAAAAGTGTGAAATTTCCGCCTTTCACTAACAAATGTTCTTACATGTATATCTGATTTTGACTTTTTTTTATCACATTTACGTGAATGCATTTCTTCTTCACTTTTGAATCAAGTCATTTATAATATTCGCATTTTAGTATAAAAAATTGTTTTTTCGTTAGTCAAAATTCATTCAAACTGAAAAATTTGAATCTAAAATATTGAATTTTCGCAAAATTTGAGGTTTTAAACTAAAAATACAAAAACTTGTAGAACAAAATTTGAGGATTGGGACGAAAAACAAGAAAAGTCGTAGAACAAACAATCATTCTGTTGTGATTTTGTATGTTTGTTCGTAAACTTGACCCTCAATGGCAGTTTTTTGAGTAAAAGTGTGAAATTTTTACCTTTTACTAACAAATGTTTTTACATGTATGGAAGATTTTGACTTTATTTATCACATTTACGCGAATGCGTTTCTTCTTCACTTTTGAATCAAGTCATTGATAATATTAGCGTTTTAGTATAAAAAATTGTTTATTCGTTAGTCAAAATTCATTCAAACTGAAAAATTTGGACCCAAAATATTGAATTTTCGCAAAATGTGAGGTTTAAAACTAAAAATACAAAAACTCGTAGAACAAAAAATCATTCTGTTGTGATTTTGTATGTATTTATTATTATTATTATTACACATGACAAGAAATATACACAATTTGAGAGAAAACAACAGGTAATTTGATTTGGACATATAATTTTAATGGATCTGGGTTTGTTGCCTTTCATTTGTCGTATCCCCAGTAAACTAGGCTTTTGCCTGTATCTCACTGAGGATATTTAGCATGAAAAAATAAATCGATACTTCTTTCCGATTTTCGATAACACGAAAAACCCCGTTGCACGCTCTCATCAACCTGACAAACAGTGACACTTAACTACAACTGGAAACATCTTGCGAAACTCAACTCCTCACACATCATCACTCCAGAAAAACCAAGGATATTCATTCCACAATATACCGCACACAATCATACGAATAAAAATCCAAACAAATCCAAAACAAAAAAAAGAAGAAAAAAAGAAAAACACACAGAAACACAAATACAAAAACAACCAAAATTAAAACAACAAGAAGAGACCCACAATCACGAGCTCACATAAATCCTTTCCACTCGTCATTCATCCTGAAAGCCCAAGTACTCAAAATCCTGTCGCAATAACAACCACGCTCCGATCGAGTGTCTAAATGGTTTTCCTACCTTTACTTTTATTGAAGTCGGCACGCCATTGTATGTAATGGGAGCCAAATAAGCATATTGCCTTTGGGCAAAAGAGGTTTTAACTCTAGGGATGGTGAACATTCCATTAGTTGCCATGCGTGTCATGTGTGTCTGCTGAGTCTGCATCTTCCCCTCCTCTCGATGGTAGTGCCAGAGAATGGATTTGAGATGTAAATTGGCTATGTTCAGGACCTGATACTCTCTGAAAAGCTCCGTCATGGTATACCGAGCAGGAAGTTTATTGATTATTTTCACAAGAAATTTTTGGGAAACCTGTAATATGTGTTTTTGGGTTAAGAGGTGCATCCCCCCCAAACTGATATACCGTAAGAAAGTGCTGACTGACATAAGGCGAAGTATTTACTTTTAAGAATATTTTCACTGAGCACATTTCGAATCATACGGAATATGTATCCTAGTTTTCTGATTTTTGCGCTCAAAGTGTTAATATGGACCTCCCAACTAAGGAACTGGTCAACATAAACTGTATGTTCGTAAACTTGACAGTCAATGGCAGTTTTTTGAGTAAAAGTGTGAAATTTCCGCCTTTTACTAACAAATGTTCTTACATGTATGGAAGATTTTGACTTTTTTTATCACATTTACGCGAATGCGTTTCTTCTTCAGTTTTGAATCAAGTCATTGATAATATTAGCGTTTTAGTATAAAAAATTGTTTATTCGTTAGTCAAAATTCATTCAAACTGAAAAATTTGACCCTAAATATTGAATTTTTGCCAAATTTGAGGTTCTTAACCAAAAATACGAAAACTCGTAGAACAAACAATCATTCTGTTGTGATTTTGTATGTATGTTCGTAAACTTGACCGTCAATGGCAGTTTTTTGAGTAAAAAGTGTGAAATTTCCGCCTTTCACTAACAAATGTTCTTACATGTATGGCAGATTTTGACTTTTTTTATCACATTTACGTGAATGCATTTCTTCTTCACTTTTTAATCAAGTCTTTTATAATATTCGCATTTTAGTATAAAAAATTGTTTTTTCGTTAGTCAAAATTCATTCAAACTGAAAAATTTGAACCTAAAATATTGAATTTTCGCAAAATTTGAGGATTGGGACGAAAAACAAGAAAAGTCGTAGAACAAACAATCATTCTGTTGTAATTTTGTATGTATGTTCGTAAACTTGACCGTCAATGGCAGTTTTTTGAGTAAAAAGTGTGAAATTTCCGCCTTTCACTAACAAATGTTCTTACATGTATGGCTGATTTTGACTTTTTTTATCACATTTACGTGAATGCATTTCTTCTTCACTTTTCAATCAAGTCATTGATAATATTAGCGTTTTAGTATAAAAAATTGTTTATTCGTTAGTCAAAATTCATTCAAACTGAAAAATTTGGACCCAAAGTATTGAATTTTTGCAAAATGTGAGGTTTAAAACTAAAAATACAAAAACTCGTAGAACAAACAATCATTCTGTTGTGATTTTGTATGTATTTATTATTATTATTATTACACATGACAAGAAATATACACAATTTGAGAAAAAAACAACAGGTAATTTGATTTGGACACATAATTTTAATGGATCTGGGTTTGTTGCCTTTCATTTGTCGTATCCTCAGTAAACTAGGCTTTTCCCTGTATCTCACTGAGGATATTTAGCATGAAAAAATAAATCGATACTTCTTTCCGATTTTCGATAACACAAAAAACCCCGTTGCACGCTCTCATCAACCTGACAAACAGTGACCCTCAACTACAACTGGAAACATCTTGCGAAACTCAACTCCTCACACATTACCACTCCAGAAAAACCAAGAATATTCATTCCACAATATACCGCACACAATCATACGAATAAAAATCAAAACAAATCCAAAACAAAAAAAAAATGAAAAAAAGAAAAACACACAGAAACACAAATACCAAAACAACCAAAATTAAAACAACAAGAAGAGACCCACAATCACGAGCTCACATTAATCCTTTCCACTCGTCATTCATCCTGAAAGCCCAAGTACTCGAAATCCTGTCGCAGTTTTTTGAGTAAAAAGTGTGAAATTTCCGCCTTTCACTAACAAATGTTCTTACATGTATGGCTGATTTTGACTTTTTTTTATCACATTTACGTGAATGCATTTCTTCTTCACTTTTGAATCAAGTCATTTATAATATTCGCATTTTAGTATAAAAAATTGTTTTTTGTTAGTCAAAATTCATTCAAACTGAAAAATTTGACCCAAAATATTGAATTTTCGCCAAATTTGAGGTTCTAAACCAAAAATACGAAAACTCGTAGAAAAAACAATCATTCTGTTGTAATTTTGTATGTATGCTCGTAAACTTGACCGTCAATGGCAGTTTTTTGAGTAAAAGTGTGAAATTTCCGCCTTTCACTAACAAATGTTCTTACATGTATGGCAGATTTTGACTTTTTTATCACATTTACGTGAATGCGTTTCTTCTTCACTTTTGAATCAAGTCATTGATAATATTAGCATTTTAGTATAAAAATTTTTTTTTTTCGTTAGTCAAAATTCATTCAAACTGAAAAATTTGAACCTAAAATATTGAATTTTCGCAAAATTTGAGGATTGGGACGAAAAACAAGAAAAGTCGTAGAACAAACAATCATTCTGTTGTGATTTTGTATGTATGTTCGTAAACTTGACCGTCAATGGCAGTTTTTTGAGTAAAAAGTGTGAAATTTCCGCCTTTCACTAACAAATGTTCTTACATGTATATCTGATTTTGACTTTTTTTTATCACATTTACGTGAATGCATTTCTTCTTCACTTTTGAATCAAGTCATTTATAATATTCGCATTTTAGTATAAAAAATTGTTTTTTCGTTAGTCAAAATTCATTCAAACTGAAAAATTTGAATCTAAAATATTGAATTTTCGCAAAATTTGAGGTTTTAAACTAAAAATACAAAAACTTGTAGAACAAAATTTGAGGATTGGGACGAAAAACAAGAAAAGTCGTAGAACAAACAATCATTCTGTTGTGATTTTGTATGTTTGTTCGTAAACTTGACCCTCAATGGCAGTTTTTTGAGTAAAAGTGTGAAATTTTTACCTTTTACTAACAAATGTTTTTACATGTATGGAAGATTTTGACTTTATTTATCACATTTACGCGAATGCGTTTCTTCTTCACTTTTGAATCAAGTCATTGATAATATTAGCGTTTTAGTATAAAAAATTGTTTATTCGTTAGTCAAAATTCATTCAAACTGAAAAATTTGGACCCAAAATATTGAATTTTCGCAAAATGTGAGGTTTAAAACTAAAAATACAAAAACTCGTAGAACAAAAAATCATTCTGTTGTGATTTTGTATGTATTTATTATTATTATTATTACACATGACAAGAAATATACACAATTTGAGAGAAAACAACAGGTAATTTGATTTGGACATATAATTTTAATGGATCTGGGTTTGTTGCCTTTCATTTGTCGTATCCCCAGTAAACTAGGCTTTTGCCTGTATCTCACTGAGGATATTTAGCATGAAAAAATAAATCGATACTTCTTTCCGATTTTCGATAACACGAAAAACCCCGTTGCACGCTCTCATCAACCTGACAAACAGTGACACTTAACTACAACTGGAAACATCTTGCGAAACTCAACTCCTCACACATCATCACTCCAGAAAAACCAAGGATATTCATTCCACAATATACCGCACACAATCATACGAATAAAAATCCAAACAAATCCAAAACAAAAAAAAGAAGAAAAAAAGAAAAACACACAGAAACACAAATACAAAAACAACCAAAATTAAAACAACAAGAAGAGACCCACAATCACGAGCTCACATAAATCCTTTCCACTCGTCATTCATCCTGAAAGCCCAAGTACTCAAAATCCTGTCGCAATAACAACCACGCTCCGATCGAGTGTCTAAATGGTTTTCCTACCTTTACTTTTATTGAAGTCGGCACGCCATTGTATGTAATGGGAGCCAAATAAGCATATTGCCTTTGGGCAAAAGAGGTTTTAACTCTAGGGATGGTGAACATTCCATTAGTTGCCATGCGTGTCATGTGTGTCTGCTGAGTCTGCATCTTCCCCTCCTCTCGATGGTAGTGCCAGAGAATGGATTTGAGATGTAAATTGGCTATGTTCAGGACCTGATACTCTCTGAAAAGCTCCGTCATGGTATACCGAGCAGGAAGTTTATTGATTATTTTCACAAGAAATTTTTGGGAAACCTGTAATATGTGTTTTTGGGTTAAGAGGTGCATCCCCCCCAAACTGATATACCGTAAGAAAGTGCTGACTGACATAAGGCGAAGTATTAACTTTTAAGAATATTTTCACTGAGCACATTCCGAATCATACGGAATATGTATCCTAGTTTTCAGATTTTTGCGCTCAAAGTGTTAATATGGACCTCCCAACGAAGGAACTGGTCAACATAAACTGTATGTTTGTAAACTTGACAGTGAATGGCAGTTTTTTGAATAAAAGTGTGAAATTTCCGCCTTTTACTAACAAATGTTCTTACATGTATGGAAGATTTTGACTTTTTTTATCACATTTACGCGAATGCGTTTCTTCTTCAGTTTTGAATCAAGTCATTGATAATATTAGCGTTTTAGTATAAAAAATTGTTTATTCGTTAGTCAAAATTCATTCAAACTGAAAAATTTTACCCAAAATATTGAATTTTCGCCAAATTTGAGGTTCTAAACCAAAAATACGAAAACTCGTAGAACAAACAATCATTCTGTTGTGATTTTGTATGTATGTTCGTAAACTTGACCGTCAATGGCAGTTTTTTGAGTAAAAATTGTGAAATTTCCGCCTTTCACTAACAAATGTTCTTACATGTATGGCAGATTTTGACTTTTTTTATCACATTTACGTGAATGCATTTCTTCTTCACTTTTCAATCAAGTCATTTATAATATTCGCATTTAAGTATAAAAAATTTTTTTTTGTTAGTCAAAATTCATTAAAACTGAAAAATTTGACCCAAAATATTGAATTTTCGCCAAATTTGAGGTTCTAAACCAAAAATACGAAAACTCGTAGAACAAACAATCATTCTGTTGTGATTTTGTATGTATGTTCGTAAACTTGACCGTCAATGGCAGTTTTTTGAGTAAAAAGTGTGAAATTTTCGCCTTTCACTAACAAATGTTCTTACATGTATGGCAGATTTTGACTTTTTTTATCACATTTACGTGAATGCATTTCTTCTTCACTTTTGAATCAAGTCATTTATAATATTCGCATTTAAGTATAAAAAATTGTTTTTTCGTTAGTCAAAATTCATTCAAACTGAAAAATTTGAACCTAAAATATTGAATTTTCGCAAAATTTGAGGATTGGGACGAAAAACAAGAAAAGTCGTAGAACAAACAATCATTCTGTTGTGATTTTGTATGTTTGTTCGTAAACTTGACCGTCAATGGCAGTTTTTTGAGTAAAAAGTGTGAAATTTCCGCCTTTCACTAACAAATGTTTTTACATGTATGGCTGATTTTGACTTTTTTTATCACATTTACGTGAATGCATTTCTTCTTCACTTTTGAATCAAGTCATTGATAATATTAGCGTTTTAGTATAAAAAATTGTTTATTCGTTAGTCAAAATTCATTCAAACTGAAAAATTTGGACCCAAAGTATTGAATTTTTGCAAAATGTGAGGTTTAAAACTAAAAATACAAAAACTCGTAGAACAAACAATCATTCTGTTGTGATTTTGTATGTACTTATTATTATTATTGTTACACATGACAAGAAATATACACAATTTGAGAAAAAAACAACAGGTTATTTGATTTGGACATATAATTTTAATGGATCTGGGTTTGTTGCCTTTCATTTGTCGTATCCCCAGTAAACTAGGCTTTTGCCTGTATCTCACTAAGGATATTTAGCATGAAAAAATAAATCGATACTTCTTTCCGATTTTCGATAACACAAAAAACCCCGTTGCACGCTCTCATCAACCTGACAAACAGTGACACTTAACTACAACTGGAAACATCTTGCGAAACTCAACTCCTCACACATTATCACTCCAGAAAAACCAAGAATATTCATTCCACAATATACCGCACACAATCATACGAATAAAAATCCAAACAATTCCAAAACAAAAAAAAGAAAATTACACAGAAACACAAATACAAAAACTACAAGAAGAGACCCACACTCACGAGCTCACATAAATCCTTTCCACTCGTCATTCATCCTGAAAGCCCAAGTACTCAAAATCCTGTCGCAATAACAACCACGCTCCGATCGACTGTCTAAATGGTTTTCCTACCTTTACTTTCATTGAAGTCGGCACGCCATTGTATGTAATGGGAGCCAAATAAGCATATTGCCTTTGGGCAAAAGAGGTTTTAACTCTAGGGATGGTGAACATTCCATTAGTTGCCATGCGTGTCATGTGTGTCTGCTGAGTCTGCATCTTCCCCTCCTCTCGATGGTAGTGCCAGAGAATGGATTTGAGATGTAAATTGGCTATGTTCAGGACCTGATACTCTCTGAAAATTTCCGTCGTGGGATACCGAGCAGGAAGTTTATTGATTATTTTCACAATAAATTTTTGGGAAACCTGTAATATGTGTTTTTGGGTTAAGAGGTGCATCCCCCCCAAACTGATATACCGTAAGAAAGTGCTGACTGACATAAGGCGAAGTATATACTTTTAAGAATATTTTCACTGAGCACATTTCGAATCATACGGAATATGTATCCTAGTTTTCTGATTTTTGCGCTCAAAGTGTTAATATGGACCTCCCAACGAAGGAACTGGTCAACATAAACTGTATGTTCGTAAACTTGACAGTCAATGGCAGTTTTTTGAGTAAAAGTGTGAAATTTCCGCCTTTTACTAACAAATGTTCTTACATGTATGGAAGATTTTGACTTTTTTTATCACATTTACGCGAATGCGTTTCTTCTTCAGTTTTGAATCAAGTCATTGATAATATTAGCGTTTTAGTATAAAAAATTGTTTATTCGTTAGTCAAAATTCATTCAAACTGAAAAATTTGACCCAAAATATTGAATTTTCGCCAAATTTGAGGTTCTAAACCAAAAATACGAAAACTCGTAGAACAAACAATCATTCTGTTGTGATTTTGTATGTATGTTCGTAAACTTGACCGTCAATGGCAGTTTTTTGAGTAAAAGTTTTTTGCAGTTTTTTGAGTAAAAAGTGTGAAATTTCCGCCTTTCACTAACAAATGTTCTTACATGTATGGAAGATTTTGACTTTTTTTATCACATTTACGCGAATGCATTTCTTCTTCACTTTTGAATCAAGTCATTGATAATATTCGCATTTTAGTATAAAAAATTGTTTATTCGTTAGTCAAAATTCATTCAAACTGAAAAATTTGACCCAAAATATTGAATTTTCGCCAAATTTGAGGTTCTAAACCAAAAATACGAAAACTCGTAGAACAATCATTCTGTTGTGATTTTGTATGTATGTTCGTAAACTTGACCGTCAATGGCAGTTTTTTGAGTAAAAGTTTTTTGCAGTTTTTTGAGTAAAAAGTGTGAAATTTCCGCCTTTCACTAACAAATGTTCTTACATGTATGGAAGATTTTGACTTTTTTTATCACATTTACGCGAATGCATTTCTTCTTCACTTTTGAATCAAGTCATTGATAATATTAGCATTTTAGTATAAAAAATTGTTTTTTCGTTAGTCAAAATTCATTCAAACTGAAAAATTTGAACCTAAAATATTGAATTTTCGCAAAATTTGAGGATTGGGACGAAAAACAAGAAAAGTCGTAGAACAAACAATCATTCTGTTGTGATTTTGTATGTATGTTCGTAAACTTGACCGTCAATGGCAGTTTTTTGAGTAAAAAGTGTGAAATTTCCGCCTTTCACTAACAAATGTTCTTACATGTATAGCTGATTTTGACTTTTTTTTATCACATTTACGTGAATGCATTTCTTCTTCACTTTTGAATCAAGTCATTTATAATATTCGCATTTTAGTATTAAAAATTGTTTTTTCGTTAGTCAAAATTCATTCAAACTGAAAAATTTGAACCTAAAATATTGAATTTTCGCAAAATTTGAGGATTGGGACGAAAAACAAGAAAAGTCGTAGAACAAACAATCATTCTGTTGTGATTTTGTATGTTTGTTCGTAAACTTGACCGTCAATGGCAGTTTTTTGAGTAAAAAGTGTGAAATTTCCGCCTTTCACTAACAAATGTTTTTACATGTATGGCTGATTTTGACTTTTTTTATCACATTTACGTGAATGCATTTCTTCTTCACTTTTGAATCAAGTCATTGATAATGTTAGCGTTTTAGTATAAAAAATTGTTTATTCGTTAGTCAAAATTCATTCAAACTGAAAAATTTGGACCCAAAGTATTGAATTTTTGCAAAATGTGAGGTTTAAAACTAAAAATACAAAAACTCGTAGAACAAACAATCATTCTGTTGTGATTTTGTATGTATTTATTATTATTATTGTTACACATGACAAGAAATATACACAATTTGAGAAAAAAACAACAGGTAATTTGATTTGGACATATAATTTTAATGGATCTGGGTTTGTTGCCTTTCATTTGTCGTATCCCCAGTAAACTAGGCTTTTGCCTGTATCTCACTAAGGATATTTAGCATGAAAAAATAAATCGATACTTCTTTCCGATTTTCGATAACACAAAAAACCCCGTTGCACGCACTCATCAACCTGACAAACAGTGACACTTAACTACAACTGGAAACATCTTGCGAAACTCAACTCCTCACACATTATCACTCCAGAAAAACCAAGAATATTCATTCCACAATATACCGCACACAATCATACGAATAAAAATCCAAACAATTCCAAAACAAAAAAAAGAAAATTACACAGAAACACAAATACAAAAACTACAAGAAGAGACCCACACTCACGAGCTCACATAAATCCTTTCCACTCGTCATTCATCCTGAAAGCCCAAGTACTCAAAATCCTGTCGCAATAACAACCACGCTCCGATCGACTGTCTAAATGGTTTTCCTACCTTTACTTTTATTGAAGTCGGCACGCCATTGTATGTAATGGGAGCCAAATAAGCATATTGCCTTTGGGCAAAAGAGGTTTTAACTCTAGGGATGGTGAACATTCCATTAGTTGCCATGCGTGTCATGTGTGTCTGCTGAGTCTGCATCTTCCCCTCCTCTCGATGGTAGTGCCAGAGAATGGATTTGAGATGTAAATTGGCTATGTTCAGGACCTGATACTCTCTGAAAATTTCCGTCGTGGGATACCGAGCAGGAAGTTTATTGATTATTTTCACAATAAATTTTTGGGAAACCTGTAATATGTGTTTTTGGGTTAAGAGGTGCATCCCCCCCAAACTGATATACCGTAAGAAAGTGCTGACTGACATAAGGCGAAGTATATACTTTTAAGAATATTTTCACTGAGCACATTTCGAATCATACGGAATATGTATCCTAGTTTTCTGATTTTTGCGCTCAAAGTGTTAATATGGACCTCCCAACGAAGGAACTGGTCAACATAAACTGTATGTTCGTAAACTTGACAGTCAATGGCAGTTTTTTGAGTAAAAGTGTGAAATTTCCGCCTTTTACTAACAAATGTTCTTACATGTATGGAAGATTTTGACTTTTTTTATCACATTTACGCGAATGCGTTTCTTCTTCAGTTTTGAATCAAGTCATTGATAATATTAGCGTTTTAGTATAAAAAATTGTTTATTCGTTAGTCAAAATTCATTCAAACTGAAAAATTTGACCCAAAATATTGAATTTTCGCCAAATTTGAGGTTCTAAACCAAAAATACGAAAACTCGTAGAACAAACAATCATTCTGTTGTGATTTTGTATGTATGTTCGTAAACTTGACCGTCAATGGCAGTTTTTTGAGTAAAAGTTTTTTGCAGTTTTTTGAGTAAAAAGTGTGAAATTTCCGCCTTTCACTAACAAATGTTCTTACATGTATGGAAGATTTTGACTTTTTTTATCACATTTACGCGAATGCATTTCTTCTTCACTTTTGAATCAAGTCATTGATAATATTCGCATTTTAGTATAAAAAATTGTTTATTCGTTAGTCAAAATTCATTCAAACTGAAAAATTTGACCCAAAATATTGAATTTTCGCCAAATTTGAGGTTCTAAACCAAAAATACGAAAACTCGTAGAACAAACAATCATTCTGTTGTGATTTTGTATGTATGTTCGTAAACTTGACCGTCAATGGCAGTTTTTTGAGTAAAAGTTTTTTGCAGTTTTTTGAGTAAAAAGTGTGAAATTTCCGCCTTTCACTAACAAATGTTCTTACATGTATGGAAGATTTTGACTTTTTTTATCACATTTACGCGAATGCATTTCTTCTTCACTTTTGAATCAAGTCATTGATAATATTAGCATTTTAGTATAAAAAATTGTTTTTTCGTTAGTCAAAATTCATTCAAACTGAAAAATTTGAACCTAAAATATTGAATTTTCGCAAAATTTGAGGATTGGGACGAAAAACAAGAAAAGTCGTAGAACAAACAATCATTCTGTTGTGATTTTGTATGTATGTTCGTAAACTTGACCGTCAATGGCAGTTTTTTGAGTAAAAAGTGTGAAATTTCCGCCTTTCACTAACAAATGTTCTTACATGTATAGCTGATTTTGACTTTTTTTTATCACATTTACGTGAATGCATTTCTTCTTCACTTTTGAATCAAGTCATTTATAATATTCGCATTTTAGTATTAAAAATTGTTTTTTCGTTAGTCAAAATTCATTCAAACTGAAAAATTTGAACCTAAAATATTGAATTTTCGCAAAATTTGAGGATTGGGACGAAAAACAAGAAAAGTCGTAGAACAAACAATCATTCTGTTGTGATTTTGTATGTTTGTTCGTAAACTTGACCGTCAATGGCAGTTTTTTGAGTAAAAAGTGTGAAATTTCCGCCTTTCACTAACAAATGTTTTTACATGTATGGCTGATTTTGACTTTTTTTATCACATTTACGTGAATGCATTTCTTCTTCACTTTTGAATCAAGTCATTGATAATATTAGCGTTTTAGTATAAAAAATTGTTTATTCGTTAGTCAAAATTCATTCAAACTGAAAAATTTGGACCCAAAGTATTGAATTTTTGCAAAATGTGAGGTTTAAAACTAAAAATACAAAAACTCGTAGAACAAACAATCATTCTGTTGTGATTTTCTATGTATTTATTATTATTATTGTTACACATGACAAGAAATATACACAATTTGAGAAAAAAACAACAGGTAATTTGATTTGGACATATAATTTTAATGGATCTGGGTTTGTTGCCTTTCATTTGTCGTATCCCCAGTAAACTAGGCTTTTGCCTGTATCTCACTAAGGATATTTAGCATGAAAAAATAAATCGATACTTCTTTCCGATTTTCGATAACACAAAAAACCCCGTTGCACGCTCTCATCAACCTGACAAACAGTGACACTTAACTACAACTGGAAACATCTTGCGAAACTCAACTCCTCACACATTATCACTCCAGAAAAACCAAGAATATTCATTCCACAATATACCGCACACAGTCATACGAATAAAAATCCAAACAATTCCAAAACAAAAAAAAGAAAATTACACAGAAACACAAATACAAAAACTACAAGAAGAGACCCACACTCACGAGCTCACATAAATCCTTTCCACTCGTCATTCATCCAGAAAGCCCAAGTACTCAAAATCCTGTCGCAATAACAACCACGCTCCGATCGACTGTCTAAATGGTTTTCCTACCTTTACTTTTATTGAAGTCGGCACGCCATTGTATGTAATGGGAGCCAAATAAGCATATTGCCTTTGGGCAAAAGAGGTTTTAACTCTAGGGATGGTGAACATTCCATTAGTTGCCATGCGTGTCATGTGTGTCTGCTGAGTCTGCATCTTCCCCTCCTCTCGATGGTAGTGCCAGAGAATGGATTTGAGATGTAAATTGGCTATGTTCAGGACCTGATACTCTCTGAAAATTTCCGTCGTGGGATACCGAGCAGGAAGTTTATTGATTATTTTCACAATAAATTTTTGGGAAACCTGTAATATGTGTTTTTGGGTTAAGAGGTGCATCCCCCCCAAACTGATATACCGTAAGAAAGTGCTGACTGACATAAGGCGAAGTATATACTTTTAAGAATATTTTCACTGAGCACATTTCGAATCATACGGAATATGTATCCTAGTTTTCTGATTTTTGCGCTCAAAGTGTTAATATGGACCTCCCAACGAAGGAACTGGTCAACATAAACTGTATGTTCGTAAACTTGACAGTCAATGGCAGTTTTTTGAGTAAAAGTGTGAAATTTCCGCCTTTTACTAACAAATGTTCTTACATGTATGGAAGATTTTGACTTTTTTTATCACATTTACGCGAATGCGTTTCTTCTTCAGTTTTGAATCAAGTCATTGATAATATTAGCGTTTTAGTATAAAAAATTGTTTATTCGTTAGTCAAAATTCATTCAAACTGAAAAATTTGACCCAAAATATTGAATTTTCGCCAAATTTGAGGTTCTAAACCAAAAATACGAAAACTCGTAGAACAAACAATCATTCTGTTGTGATTTTGTATGTATGTTCGTAAACTTGACCGTCAATGGCAGTTTTTTGAGTAAAAGTTTTTTGCAGTTTTTTGAGTAAAAAGTGTGAAATTTCCGCCTTTCACTAACAAATGTTCTTACATGTATGGAAGATTTTGACTTTTTTTATCACATTTACGCGAATGCATTTCTTCTTCACTTTTGAATCAAGTCATTGATAATATTCGCATTTTAGTATAAAAAATTGTTTATTCGTTAGTCAAAATTCATTCAAACTGAAAAATTTGACCCAAAATATTGAATTTTCGCCAAATTTGAGGTTCTAAACCAAAAATACGAAAACTCGTAGAACAAACAATCATTCTGTTGTGATTTTGTATGTATGTTCGTAAACTTGACCGTCAATGGCAGTTTTTTGAGTAAAAGTTTTTTGCAGTTTTTTGAGTAAAAAGTGTGAAATTTCCGCCTTTCACTAACAAATGTTCTTACATGTATGGCAGATTTTGACTTTTTTTATCACATTTACGCGAATGCATTTCTTCTTCACTTTTGAATCAAGTCATTGATAATATTAGCATTTTAGTATAAAAAATTGTTTTTTCGTTAGTCAAAATTCATTCAAACTGAAAAATTTGAACCTAAAATATTGAATTTTCGCAAAATTTGAGGATTGGGACGAAAAACAAGAAAAGTCGTAGAACAAACAATCATTCTGTTGTGATTTTGTATGTATGTTCGTAAACTTGACCGTCAATGGCAGTTTTTTGAGTAAAAAGTGTGAAATTTCCGCCTTTCACTAACAAATGTTCTTACATGTATAGCTGATTTTGACTTTTTTTTATCACATTTACGTGAATGCATTTCTTCTTCACTTTTGAATCAAGTCATTTATAATATTCGCATTTTAGTATAAAAAATTGTTTTTTCGTTAGTCAAAATTCATTCAAACTGAAAAATTTGAACCTAAAATATTGAATTTTCGCAAAATTTGAGGTTTAAAACTAAAAATACAAAAACTTGTAGAACAAACAATCATTGTGTTGTGATTTTGTATGTATGTTCGTAAACTTGACCGTCAATGGCAGTTTTTTGAGTAAAAGTGTGAAATTTTCACCTTTTACTAACAAATGTTCTTACATGTATGGAAGATTTTCACTTTTTTTATCACATTTACGCGAATGCGATTCCTCTTCACTTTTGAATCAAGTCATTGATAATATTAGCGTTTTAGTATAAAAAATTGTTTATTCGTTAGTCAAAATTCATTCAAACTGAAAAATTTGGACCCAAAATATTGAATTTTCGCCAAATGTGAGGTTTAAAACTAAAAATACAAAAACTCGTAGAACAAACAATCATTCTGTTGTGATTTTGTATGTATTTATTATTATTATTATTACACATGACAAGAAATATACACAATTTGAGAAAAAACAACAGGTAAATTGATTTGGACATATAATTTTAATGGATCTGGGTTTGTTGCCTTTCATTTGTCGTATCACCAGTAAACTAGGCTTTTGCCTGTTTCTCACTGAGGATATTTAGCATGAAAAAATAAATCGATACTTCTTTCCGATTTTCGATAACACAAAAAACCCCGTTGCACGCTCTCATCAACCTGACAAACAGTGACACTCAACTACAACTGGAAACATCTTGCGAAACTCAACTCCTCACACATTATCACTCCAGAAAAACCAAGAATATTCATTCCACAATATACCGCACACAATCATACGAAAAAAAATCCAAACAAATCCAAAACAAAAAAAAGAAGAAAAAAAGAAAAACACACAGAAACACAAATACAAAAACAACCAAAATTAAAACAACAAGAAGAGACCCAAAATCACGAGCTCACATAAATCCTTTCCACTCGTCATTCATCCTGAAAGCCCAAGTACTCAAAATCCTGTCGCAATAACAACCACGCTCCGATCGACTGTCTAAATGGTTTTCCTACCTTTACTTTTATTGAAGTCGGCACGCCATTGTATGTAATGGGAGCCAAATAATCATATTGCCTTTGGGCAAAAGAGGTTTTAACTCTAGGGATGGTGAACATTCCATTAGTTGCCATGCGTGTCATGTGTGTCTGCTGAGTCTGCATCTTCCCCTCCTCTCGATGGTAGTGCCAGAGAATGGATTTGAGATGTAAATTGGCTATGTTCAAGACCTGATACTCTCTGAAAAGCTCCGTCGTGGGATACCGAGCAGGAAGTTTATTGATTATTTTCACAATAAATTTTTGGGAAACCTGTAATATGTGTTTTTGGGTTAAGAGGTGCATCCCCCCCAAACTGATATACCGTAAGAAAGTGCTGACTGACATAAGGCGAAGTATATACTTTTAAGAATATTTTCACTGAGCACATTTCGAATCATACGGAATATGTATCCTAGTTTTCTGATTTTTGCGCTCAAAGTGTTAATATGGACCTCCCAACGATGGAACTGGTCAACATTAACTGTATGTTCGTAAACTTGACAGTCAATGGCAGTTTTTTGAGTAAAAGTGTGAAATTTCCGCCTTTTACTAACAAATGTTCTTAAATGTATGGAAGATTTTGACTTTTTTTATCACATTTACGCGAATGCGTTTCTTCTTCAGTTTTGAATCAAGTCATTGATAATATTAGCGTTTTAGTATAAAAAATTGTTTATTCGTTAGTCAAAATTCATTCATACTGAAAAATTTGACCCAAAATATTGAATTTTCGCCAAATTTGAGGTTCTAAACCAAAAATACGAAAACTCGTAGAACAAACAATCATTCTGTTGTGATTTTGTATGTATGTTCGTAAACTTGACCGTCAATGGCAGTTTTTTGAGTAAAAAGTGTGAAATTTTCGCCTTTCACTAACAAATGTTCTTACATGTATGGCAGATTTTGACTTTTTTTATCACATTTACGTGAATGCATTTCTTCTTCACTTTTGAATCAAGTCATTTATAATATTCGCATTTTAGTATAAAAAATTGTTTTTTCGTTAGTCAAAATTCATTCAAACTGAAAAATTTGAACCTGAAATATTGAATTTTCGCAAAATTTGAGGATTGGGACGAAAAACAAGAAAAGTCGTAGAACAAACAATCATTCTGTTGTGATTTTGTATGTATGTTCGTAAACTTGACCGTCAATGGCAGTTTTTTGAGTAAAAGTGTGAAATTTCCGCCTTTCACTAACAAATGTTCTTACATGTATGGCTGATTTTGACTTTTTTTATCACATTTACGTGAATGCATTTCTTCTTCACTTTTGAATCAAGTCATTGATAATATTAGCGTTTTAGTATAAAAAATTGTTTATTCGTTAGTCAAAATTCATTCAAACTGAAAAATTTAGACCCTAAGTATTGAATTTTTGCAAAATGTGAGGTTTAAAACTAAAAATACAAAAACTCGTAGAACAAACAATCATTCTGTTGTGATTTTGTATGTATATATTATTATTTTTATTACACATGACAAGAAATATACACAATTTGAGAAAATCCCAACAGGTAATTTGATTTGGACATATAATTTTAATGGATCTGGGTTTGTTGCCTTTCATTTGTCGTATTCCCAGTAAACTAGGCTTTTGCCTGTATCTCACTGAGGATATTAAGCATGAAAAAATAAATCGATACTTTTTTCCGATTTTCGATAACACAAAAAACCCCGTTGCACGCTCTCATCAACCTGACAAACAGTGACCCTCAACTACAACTGGAAACATCTTGCGAAACTCAACTCCTCACACATTATCACTCCAGAAAAACCAAGAATATTCATTCCACAATATACCGCACACAATCATACGAATAAAAATCAAAACAAATCCAAAACAAAAAAAAGAAGAAAAAAAGAAAAACACACGGAAACACAAATACAAAAACAACCAAAATTAAAACAACAAGAAGAGACCCACAATCACGAGCTCACATAAATCCTTTCCACTCGTCATTCATCCTGAAAGCCCAAGTACTCAAAATCCTGTCGCAGTTTTTTGAGTAAAAAGTGTGAAATTTCCGCCTTTCACTAACAAATGTTCTTACATGTATGGCTGATTTTGACTTTTTTTTATCACATTTACGTGAATGCATTTCTTCTTCACTTTTGAATCAAGTCATTTATAATATTCGCATTTTAGTATAAAAAATTGTTTTTTGTTAGTCAAAATTCATTCAAACTGAAAAATTTGACCCAAAATATTGAATTTTCGCCAAATTTGAGGTTCTAAACCAAAAATACGAAAACTCGTAGAAAAAACAATCTTTCTGTTGTAATTTTGTATGTATGCTCGTAAACTTGACCGTCAATGGCAGTTTTTTCAGTAAAAGTGTGAAATTTCCGCCTTTCACTAACAAATGTTCTTACATGTATGGCAGATTTTGACTTTTTTTATCACATTTACGTGAATGCATTTCTTCTTCACTTTTGAATCAAGACATTAATAATATTCGCATTTTAGTATAAAAAATTGTTTTTCGTTAGTCAAAATTCATTCAAACTGAAAAATTTGAACCTAAAATATTGAATTTTCGCAAAATTTGAGGTTTAAAACTAAAAATACAAAAACTTGTAGAACAAACAATCATTGTGTTGTGATTTTGTATGTATGCTCGTAAACTTGACCGTCAATGGCAGTTTTTTGAGTAAAAGTGTGAAATTTTCACCTTTAACTAACAAATGTTCTTACATGTATGGAAGATTTTGACTCTTTTTATCACATGTACGCGAATGCGTTTCTTCTTCAGTTTTGAATCAAGTCATTGATAATATTAGCGTTTAAGTATAAAAAATTGTTTATTCGTTAGTCAAAATTCATTCAAACTGAAAAATTTGACCCAAAATATTGAATTTTCGCCAAATTTGAGGTTCTAAACCAAAAATACGAAAACTCGTAGAACAAACAATCATTCTGTTGTGATTTTGTATGTATGTTCGTAAACTTGACCGTCAATGGCAGTTTTTTGAGTAAAAGTTTTTTGCAGTTTTTTGAGTAAAAAGTGTGAAATTTCCGCCTTTCACTAACAAATGTTCTTACATGTATGGAAGATTTTGACTTTTTTTATCACATTTACGCGAATGCATTTCTTCTTCACTTTTGAATCAAGTCATTGATAATATTCGCATTTTAGTATAAAAAATTGTTTTTTGTTAGTCAAAATTCATTCAAACTGAAAAATTTGGACCCATAATATTGAATTTTCGCAAAATTTGAGGATTGGGACGAAAAACAAGAAAAGTCGTAGAACAAACAATCATTCTGTTGTGATTTTGTATGTATGTTCGTAAACTTGACCGTCAATGGCAGTTTTTTGAGTAAAAGTTTTTTGCAGTTTTTTGAGTAAAAAGTGTGAAATTTCCGCCTTTCACTAACAAATGTTCTTACATGTATGGCAGATTTTGACTTTTTTTATCACATTTACGCGAATGCATTTCTTCTTCACTTTTGAATCAAGTCATTGATAATATTAGCATTTTAGTATAAAAAATTGTTTTTTCGTTAGTCAAAATTCATTCAAACTGAAAAATTTGAACCTAAAATATTGAATTTTCGCAAAATTTGAGGATTGGGACGAAAAACAAGAAAAGTCGTAGAACAAACAATCATTCTGTTGTGATTTTGTATGTATGTTCGTAAACTTGACCGTCAATGGCAGTTTTTTGAGTAAAAAGTGTGAAATTTCCGCCTTTCACTAACAAATGTTCTTACATGTATGGCTGATTTTGACTTTTTTTTATCACATTTACGTGAATGCATTTCTTCTTCACTTTTGAATCAAGTCATTTATAATATTCGCATTTTAGTATAAAAAATTGTTTTTTGTTAGTCAAAATTCATTCAAACTGAAAAATTTGACCCAAAATATTGAATTTTCGCCAAATTTGAGGTTCTAAACCAAAAATACGAAAACTCGTAGAAAAAACAATCTTTCTGTTGTAATTTTGTATGTATGCTCGTAAACTTGACCGTCAATGGCAGTTTTTTCAGTAAAAGTGTGAAATTTCCGCCTTTCACTAACAAATGTTCTTACATGTATGGCAGATTATGACTTTTTTTATCACATTTACGTGAATGCATTTCTTCTTCACTTTTAAATCAAGTCATTAATAATATTCGCATTTTAGTATAAAAAATTGTTTTTCGTTAGTCAAAATTCATTCAAACTGAAAAATTTGAACCTAAAATATTGAATTTTCGCAAAATTTGAGGTTTAAAACTAAAAATACAAAAACTTGTAGAACAAACAATCATTGTGTTGTGATTTTGTATGTATGCTCGTAAACTTGACCGTCAATGGCAGTTTTTTGAGTAAAAGTGTGAAATTTTCACCTTTTACTAACAAATGTTCTTACATGTATGGAAGATTTTGACTCTTTTTATCACATTTACGCGAATGCGTTTCTTCTTCAGTTTTGAATCAAGTCATTGATAATATTAGCGGTTTAGTATAAAAAATTGTTTATTCGTTAGTCAAAATTCATTCAAACTGAAAAATTTGACCCAAAATATTGAATTTTCGCCAAATTTGAGGTTCTAAACCAAAAATACGAAAACTCGTAGAACAAACAATCATTCTGTTGTGATTTTGTATGTATGTTCGTAAACTTGACCGTCAATGGCAGTTTTTTGAGTAAAAGTTTTTTGCAGTTTTTTGAGTAAAAAGTGTGAAATTTCCGCCTTTCACTAACAAATGTTCTTACATGTATGGAAGATTTTGACTTTTTTTATCACATTTACGCGAATGCATTTCTTCTTCACTTTTGAATCAAGTCATTGATAATATTCGCATTTTAGTATAAAAAATTGTTTTTTGTTAGTCAAAATTCATTCAAACTGAAAAATTTGGACCCAAAATATTGAATTTTCGCAAAATTTGAGGATTGGGACGAAAAACAAGAAAAGTCGTAGAACAAACAATCATTCTGTTGTGATTTTGTATGTATGTTCGTAAACTTGACCGTCAATGGCAGTTTTTTGAGTAAAAAGTGTGAAATTTCCGCCTTTCACTAACAAATGTTCTTACATGTATGGCTGATTTTGACTTTTTTTTATCACATTTACGTGAATGCATTTCTTCTTCACTTTTGAATCAAGTCATTTATAATATTCGCATTTTAGTATAAAAAATTGTTTTTTGTTAGTCAAAATTCATTCAAACTGAAAAATTTGACCCAAAATATTGAATTTTCGCCAAATTTGAGGTTCTAAACCAAAAATACGAAAACTCGTAGAAAAAACAATCTTTCTGTTGTAATTTTGTATGTATGCTCGTAAACTTGACCGTCAATGGCAGTTTTTTCAGTAAAAGTGTGAAATTTCCGCCTTTCACTAACAAATGTTCTTACATGTATGGCAGATTTTGACTTTTTTTATCACATTTACGTGAATGCATTTCTTCTTCACTTTTGAATCAAGTCATTGATAATATTAGCATTTTAGTATAAAAAATTGTTTTTTCGTTAGTCAAAATTCATTCAAACTGAAAAATTTGAACCTAAAATATTGAATTTTCGCAAAATTTGAGGATTGGGACGAAAAACAAGAAAAGTCGTAGAACAAACAATCATTCTGTTGTGATTTTGTATGTATGTTCGTAAACTTGACCGTCAATGGCAGTTTTTTGAGTAAAAAGTGTGAAATTTCCGCCTTTCACTAACAAATGTTCTTACATGTATAGCTGATTTTGACTTTTTTTTATCACATTTACGTGAATGCATTTCTTCTTCACTTTTGAATCAAGTCATTTATAATATTCGCATTTTAGTATTAAAAATTGTTTTTTCGTTAGTCAAAATTCATTCAAACTGAAAAATTTGAACCTAAAATATTGAATTTTCGCAAATTTGAGGTTTAAAACTAAAAATACAAAAACTTGTAGAACAAACAATCATTGTGTTGTGATTTTGTATGTATGTACGTAAACTTGACCGTCAATGCAGTTTTTTGAGTAAAAGTGTGAAATTTTCACCTTTTACTAACAAATGTTCTTACATGTATGGAAGATTTTGACTTTTTTTATCACATTTACGCGAATGCGTTTCTTCTTCACTTTTGAATCAAGTCATTGATAATATTAGCGTTTTAGTATAAAAAAATTGTTTATTCGTTAGTCAAAATTCATTCAAACTGAAAAATTTGGACCCAAAATATGAATTTTCGCCAAATGTGAGGTTTAAAACTAAAAATACAAAAACTCGTAGAACAAACAATCATTCTGTTGTGATTTTTGTATGTATTTATTATTATTATTATTACACATGACAAGAAATATACACAATTTGAGAAAAAACAACAGGTAATTTGATTTGGACATATAATTTTAATGGATCTGGGTTTGTTGCCTTTCATTTGTCGTATCCCCAGTAAACTAGGCTTTTGCCTGTATCTCACTGAGGATATTTAGCATGAAAAAATAAATCGATACTTTCTTTCCGATTTTCGATAACACAAAAAACCCCGTTGCACGCTCTCATCAACCTGACAAACAGTGACACTCAACTACAACTGGAAACATCTTGCGAAACTCAACTCCTCACACATTATCACTCCAGAAAAACCAAGAATATTCATTCCACAATATACCGCACACAATCATACGAATAAAAATCCAAACAAATCCAAAACAAAAAAAGAAGAAAAAAAGAAAACACACAGAAACACAAATACAAAAACAACCAAAATTAAAACAACAAGAAGAGACCCACAATCACGAGCTCACATAAATCCTTTCCACTCGTCATTCATCCTGAAAGCCCAAGTACTCAAAATCCTGTCGCAATAACAACCACGCTCCGATCGAGTGTCTAAATGGTTTTCCTACCTTTACTTTTATTGAAGTCGGCACGCCATTGTATGTAATGGGAGCCAAATAAGCATATTGCCTTTGGGCAAAAGAGGTTTTAACTCTAGGGATGGTGAACATTCCATTAGTTGCCATGCGTGTCATGTGTGTCTGCTGAGTCTGCATCTTCCCCTCCTCTCGATGGTAGTGCCAGAGAATGGATTTGAGATGTAAATTGGCTATGTTCAGGACCTGATACTCTCTGAAAAGCTCCGTCGTGGGATACCGAGCAGGAAGTTTATTGATTATTTTCACAATAAATTTTTGGGAAACCTGTAATATGTGTTTTTGGGTTAAGAGGTGCATCCCCCCCAAACTGATATACCGTAAGAAAGTGCTGACTGACATAAGGCGAAGTATTTACTTTTAAGAATATTTTCACTGAGCACATTTCGAATCATACGGAATATGTATCCTAGTTTTCTGATTTTTGCGCTCAAAGTGTTAATATGGACCTCCCAACCAAGGAACTGGTCAACATAAACTGTATGTTCGTAAACTTGACAGTCAAATGGCAGTTTTTTGAGTAAAAGTGTGAAATTTCCGCCTTTTACTAACAAATGTTCTTACATGTATGGAAGATTTTGACTTTTTTATCACATTTACGCGAATGCGTTTCTTCTTCAGTTTTGAATCAAGTCATTGATAATATTAGCGTTTTAGTATAAAAATTGTTTATTCGTTAGTCAAAATTCATTCAAACTGAAAAATTTGACCCTAAATATTGAATTTTCGCCAAATTTGAGGTTCTAAACCAAAAATACGAAAACTCGTAGAACAAACAATCATTCTGTTGTGATTTTGTATGTATGTTCGTAAACTTGACCGTCAATGGCAGTTTTTTTAGTAAAAGTGTGAAATTTCCGCCTTTCACTAACAAATGTTCTTACATGTATGGCAGATTTTGACTTTTTTTATCACATTTACGTGAATGCATTTCTTCTTCACTTTTTAATCAAGTCAATTTATAATATTCGCATTTTAGTATAAAAAATTGTTTTTTCGTTAGTCAAAATTCATTCAACTGAAAAATTTTAACCTAAATATTGAATTTTCGCAAAATTTGAGGATTGGGACGAAAAACAAGAAAAGTCGTAGAACAAACAATCATTCTGTTGTGGATTTTGTATGTTTGTTCGTAAACTTGACCGTCAATGGCAGTTTTTTTTGCAGTTTTTTTT